>CAKALG010015060.1:0-15611 GCA_916700815.1 Helicolenus hilgendorfi | reverse complement strand
TGCATAACAAATTTCTGGTCGATGTATTTCTTCGCTATGTTAGGCTGAAAGTCGGGCGATTCTAAAAACCTAAGGAAAAATTCATAGACGAGCTGCAAGAGAAACAAGAAAAACAAAACAAAAACTAATGAATGCTGAGAAGGAATTCAAGCAAAATGCTCTCACACAATATACACAATTTAAAATCTGATACAAACATGTATGTATTGTAAACTTCAGAAACTACAGAATTGCACATTTCAGCCATGCTGGGAGGCTCTTCTAGATTGAGAGTAACCGTTATATTATAAATTACTCTAATAATATAGTAATTATAATAACCGTTTATAAACATGATAATTAAACAATTTAAATGTCAACCTGGAGGTGTGGCCATGCAGCTTCAAGTGTTGGCTCGTCTTCCTCTGGATCAAACTCCGCTCCAGTGGGGTTGGACGATGGAGGCAATGTTCTGAACATATTCACCGCGAACTGGAGGAAGAGAAGTGAAAATGATACTGTGAATGTGACGAAGGACGGCTTACGTAGACGGAGAAGCAGCCACACAGGAACCGCACTACACTCCCCTGCTCGCAGAATATGACTGCTGTCATTGAGTTTGTGAAGATGTTTTGAAGAGAGTGCCGGTGTTATCTTGAAGTCTGTTCCCCGTCGAATAGTGTTGTTTGTTTGTGTATTCTAAACGTCTGTGTTTTAGCTATTGCCTGCCCGGGTACTACAGAAAATTTGCTTTTTTTGGGTAACTTAAAGCTGCAGTGGGTAGAATTGGAGCAAATATGATTAAAAAAAGTTGTTTTTATAAAACAGTCACTATATCCTGACAGTAGTGCATGAGACAGGTAATCTGAAGAAAAGAAAATCATGTGCCTCTGTGTCCTCTGGTGCTCCTAAAGGCATCTGCAAGATTTCCTAGACTGGAGGAAAACAACCAATCAGAGCCGAGCTGGAGCCTTGCTGTCTCTGAGCAGCTGTCAATCACTCGCAGACTCCGATCAAACTAGGCAGCGTTGATCAAATATGAATCAATATTCTGTTACTCTAATGCCTTTTTCTAGCATTAAATATTTTTTAGAAACATCTTGTAGTGCACAGTTTAGCTGTAAAATGAGAAAGTTTGTGACCAGGCAGCCATGTATTAATTCCTATTTGATCAGCGTGGCCTAGTTTGACCGTTTGATCGGTGTTTGCGAGTGATTTACAGCTGCCTCCGTTGAATGAACAGCAAATAGGAACGCTTTCTCTCTGAAATGACCTATGATTGGCCAAAGTCTCCCGTCACAGGCTAGATTATTTAAAGCCTGAAAACAGAGCCATGAGGAGGTGCAGAAGTCTAGTTATCTCTCAGAACACTTGAATTACAATATGCTGAAAGGTTGTTATGGAATTTTTGCCTACTGCAGCTTTAAGTCATGTCTATTTGCTGCACTGTATAGCTGTGAGGTATGTAGCAACCTGTTGAAATATACAGATTGTACTCATTATTGTCATTTATCTCTGTTCTAGTACCACACATACACTCATTTGTCAATTTTCAATAAATAACCAAAAGTAACATCTTGTCTGGAGTCTGACGCCCCGCGGTGGCCACAACTTTTATGAACCAGTCATACAGTCCTGTATGACACTGAATGTTTATTCCACTGAACAGTACGCTATTAAAGTTAGCTTCTTTTGTTGTTTTATTCCCAAGGTTTATAGTTCATGTTGCAACCACACTAATGCCAAAAGCTCCACCCGGAATGGGTTACAAGAGATTTTCACAAATTTCAAAAACACACAGAAAGACCTGGACTTCCTGTCAGAAGTTTCCCAGCTCTTGAATAAATGTTTCCCGTCATTACACGTGGTAACCAACAGTGAAACCACATCAATAGACTGCATCATTTTCAACACGCACCATTTTTAAAGTATTTCACTGCACGATGTACAGATATGTTGAGTACGTGACTAATAAAACTCTCTTTTCATAAACAATCCATACAGTCAAAGCAACAGCTTACTGAGGCCTACAGCACAGCCTCCTTTGGGACAAGTCGCCACACAGTCTGGAGCACATAAAGTTTACTTAAAAAGGTCAATTATATAGGCTGGTATCATATGAGGAGCATGGCTCATTTATTCCGTTCATACATGTGATGTATTTTACAAAAATCGGTCAATTTTTAATTTCTCGCTGCTCAAAAAGTCTGTAAAGAAATTAAAAAAAAAAAAAAGCGTATCATTAGTTTTAATAGATTTCAGCTGTGTCCATAAATGTCTATGAAGTGTACTATCTTAGGGCATTCTAAAATACATTTTCTTTTGAGGTTAATGTTAAACTTTGTCCTTGCAACTGGCCTCCAAGGGTTTGTCCCACAATAATCCAAGTGTGTTGTGTTTCTGGTCTCTCGCAGTGTCAACTGACTCCCCTGTGGGCTGCTGTTCCCTGGCAGGCGGATCATGGGACAGTGCAGGTGGCCTACTAAAACACTGGGAGCCTTGTTTGAAAAGACAGGCTACAAGGTAGATAGACTATCTGGACTGTGCTGCACTTCAACCCAGAACATGCTGTGAAGATGACTGTGCATTAACTCCACAATGGAAACTGTGAATGGAAATGTCATAACCGTGATTACGATGAAAATAGTTTAGTCTAGTAAGACACTCTTTATAGCTTTATTTCTGTAACTCTGCACACTAAAGACGGTGATGAGACGGTAAGCAGAACATCTATCATCATAGATTGGTTGACTTGGATTCTCTGCTGGTGAAGTTTAGCTGTAAATCAAATATGAGGCAAATTTTACACTAAGATAAAGATAAAGATAAAACATTCATCGCACCCCGCCCTTTTTTTTTTTTTTTACTAGTGAGGAGACTTTCCTGGAAAACACTTGTACTAAAGAAGGCAATCTCTGTAGGAATGAGTTCTAAAACCTGGAAATTAGTTAGCATCTTAGCACTTCCGGTTCCATCAAGTCGATGGGTTATTTTGAATGTTTTTTTAGTGTCTGTGGTTAACACAAGCTGAAGAGATTTTAATGTTTTGTTCTACGATATAAAATACATCAGTAACTATTCCACTTGTGAACTTTGAAGCTTTTATGTGCCTTATAAAAGGCTAAATGAGACTACTAAACGTCATCACGTCGACTCGTCCGATTTCACAGCCTCATTGTGTATACTCACACTCATGCGACCGTGGTGTAGTTCATTTATAGCCTAACGTTAGCTTATTACTTCTGGTGACTGCATTTACACTTAAAAAATCATAAAAGTGATGTTCATTTGCGAAGATTATCTTGTTGAACAAAACGTGTAAGTATCATAAACGTGTGTTCGCCACAGAGCTTATTTTTTGCAATAATCCAAAACCCAATGGAAAAATCCCATCGACTTTTTATCGAGGGAACCAGGACAATGCTAACTTCCTGGTTGGCCTACAAAAATACATCATCACTCTATTGCTGGCTATAAAAGTTGAATAATAATAAGCTCTGTGCTTTGAGCTAAATGCCAACATCATATGTTAAACCCTATATGCTCTCAATGGCTATGATAACATGCTGATGTGTAGCACATATTAATCTCATGTTCACATCTTTGTTTAGCGTGTTAGCATGATGAACAGATGAATAGTCCAGTTCAGTAGTAAAAACTAACATTTGTATGTATGAAATCTTGCAGATCATTACAGCTTTTGCAAGAATTGATGGAAGAAAAATGCATCTCGTCTTTCCCCTCTCCTCTTTGGCTTTAAACCTTACTCTTGAAAATGCAAGCACACTTTCTGAACAAATCATTTCAAAATGTAAATTAATAGACACCTCAAGGAAGCCAGTTCTTGTGCCCAAAGCTAAAAGCCACATCAAAACCTGATCACAGACATCAGCTGTGCTCAACTCCTACCAGCTCTGTCCCGCAGCGACAGCCCGCTCCTATTCTTGGCCCAAGATTTACCCCCCATCTTCAGCTTTAACCGCAAACTAAACCCGCCTCCAGTTTCACTGACCATGTGCACCACCTCTGGGTAGATGGGCTCTGTGATGACATTCCTGTTGTGGGTGATGTACTCCACCATCTCGCTCAGCGCCGCCCGCTTCACTTCCTTCCATTTCAGGTCGCTCAGCGGGTCAGACAGGAAGTCAAAAAGAACGCAGCACTGTCGTAGCTTCTGGATGAAGAGCTTCTCCTGCTCTGCTGGGGCCACATCTGAGGAGACAAAGAGTGGGGGGAAAGTGAGGCTTGTGAAGGGATGAAAAGGAGAGAGAAGAGTCCAGGGACGACCGAAAGGCGTAACAAGGCTACACAGCGGTGATGAAATAAGGCGGTTGAGAATATAGGAGAATGGAGCCATGTTCAAAGAGCGAGAGGTCACAAGAGAAATGAGGGGGCGGTTTTAACTGTCAAGGATGACAGTTAAAACAGCAACGCTATAGAAAAAAGAAATATGAGGCAGCAAGAGAGTGATGAAGACTGGCAAATGAGTCATGAAGACTAAAGTGCATTGAGAGAAAGGCTGAGATGGTTGGAGCCCAGGGGGGAGGATAACGACAGAGCAGAGTGGAGCAGAGAAGACGGGATGGAGAGGGAGAGAAGAGTGAAGGATTTGGGAACTAGGTGAATGGTCACAGTCTAGCCATTCGACACACACGCTGAGAATGAAAAAAAGACAGTTTTATAAAAGGAAACCTAGCTATTTAAGTCTGTCATGATATTTGTCCACGGTGGTTTGAGGACTTCCTCTTTTTCACTTCATTTCCACCCGAGCACTCAGGCTTGTAAACAAACACTTCACGCATGACAACACAAACATCCAACATCCATTTCGGTTACTCTAAATTCCTACCTGCTCATGTAGTGCAGTAATAACACATAGTGACACCATCATTATGTCATTATGTGACACAACTTTGATGCAGCATGTTTCTCTCTCTCTCTCTCTTAAGATGTTTGGTTTTTATATTTGATAGGAAAATCTACACGTGCTCTTCAGCTACCGTAATATTCTCCATTATGGCACGATTCATTTAATTTAAAAAAAATAAGGATCTGGACATCTAATATACACATGATTGATTTTAATTGAATTACTTTTTATGATGCGATACACTGTTTAAAAGGGAGGGCTGAGCATTTTGGGAAACACGCTTATCGCCTTTCTTGCTGAGAGTTAGATGACACCAGTCGCTCATCTGTCCTTTAAAAAGGTACAGTTTGTAGGATTTCGTGGCATCCAGCGGTGAGGCTGCAAATTGCAACCAACTAAATACTCCTCTGCTCACGCTTTGGTAGCCTTTAGGTAACATAAAAACACGAAAGGCTCTAGAGCCAGTGTTTGGTTTGTCCGTTCTGGGCTACTGTAGAAACATAGAGGAGCAACGTGGCGGACTCCGTGAAGAGGACCTGCTCCCTATGTAGATAGAAACGTCTAAATCTTAGCTAATGAAAACACAACGATTCTTAGTTTCAGGTGATTATACAATAATGATCACAGTTATGAATATTACATTAAATTTCTGCCAATAGATCCCCCTGAAATGTTACACACTGGTCCTTAAAATATGAAGCTCTGAACAGCTTAGCTTAACATAAAGACTGGACATACGGGGAAACAGCTAGCCTAATTAATTTAATTAATTAAACTAATTAACACATGATACCGTTGTCTCGTCACAGGACTGAGCAAGGCTAGATGTTTCCTCTATTTCCAGCCTTTATGCATACTGAGATAAGCTAAGCGGCTGCAGTCTTATATTTAATGGACAGATGTGGTATCAATCTTCTCATCTAACGCGTCAAACTATTGCTTTAAGTCCAGTAAAAATAATCACCTAAAACCGACATAAACTTGCCCAACTACTCTTTTCTTATAAAAAGAGTGGCAGTACAAACTCTGGAACCAGTGCCACCGTTGTCAATAGAGTTATTTCTGCACGATCAAGTTTGTGTTGTTGTATAGTACGATGCAAATAAGGCACTTCATAGTTTAAATCATATTTCACAATATAATAATCTTTATACATTAGATGGTTCATTAGATGGACATGTTTTGTTATCTCAAGTTTATTCACTGACTGACTGATTTGCATTTGATTCTGTAGAAGTCCAGCCACAGCTGTAATAAAATAGACAAATTCATAATGTCAACAAACTCCTTCACTTAACTCAGGTGTGGCTTAATTTAACCGACAGAAGCAGCTGCATGCCTGCACGTAGATGAGACGTCTGTCAGGTCAATATGTTGCTAGTGATTTACAATGTGAGAAAATTCATATCCTCACAAGAAGGACACATGCAGCCTATGCAATGTCTGTCTATGGTGTTAAACCTCAATAAATCATACCAATGCAGCAAAAGCGTCACTTTTCTATACCCCATAATTACTAATCAGTAAAGGGTGTGGCATTAACAATAGGCTGGCACTGAGGCTCGGAAGCGGTGTCTGCACATGAATGAGGATGCTGGCGCCGTGAGTGAACGGAATTAGATCAGATATGTACATGGCATATAGGTCAAAGGGAAACAAAAAAAAGGCAAAAGCATTCACTCCACAATGGAAACTGTAAATGGAAATGTCATAACGCCGGTGATTATAGCAGATCTGCTGCTTGCTTTGATGATGAAAAGAGTTCATAGTTTAGTTTAGTAAGACACTCTTCCTTCGCCATGTTTATATATTCATTTCTGTGTCTCAGCAAACTAAAGATGGTGATGAGATGGTAAGAAGAACATCTATCATCTTGATCACTTTGGTTGGCTTGGATTCTCTGCTGGTGAAGTTTAGTGGTAAATCAAATATGAGGCATATTTTACACTAATTTCAAATAAATCACTTTTGCTTTTGCTGAAGATGAACCATTCATCACACCCCTCGTACCAGTGGGGAGACTTGCTTGGGTGAAGACTAACTTATACTAGAGAAGGCAATTTCTGAAGGATTTGCTTTGTGAATGCTGGATGTTGAACAGCTGAAGCTGAACTGCACTGCTGGCTTTAAAAGTTGAATAATAGTAAGCTCTGTGCTTTAAGCTAAATGCTAACATTGTATGCTATGAACAACATGGAAGCAAAAACAAAATAATTGAATCACATTCCTCTTCCATGATTGTGCTGTAACCTGTAGGCAGGACACTTGCAATTACCAAGATAAGAAAATTAGGTTGCGAGACAAATTGGGATTTATGAATTTGGCAAAGGGTACAAATGAGGAAAACGGATAAATAATAACCAACTGATGACGGCAAACAGAGCGCTGCAAACATACCATATGAATGCAGAAATGCATATAAAACCAAATTATTCTGAGATAAATTAATTTGGCCTCTTTGTGTTGTGTTGCTGCAATCCATCTTGTTTTAATTAGACTTGAAGTAATGAGCAAATTCATTCATGCAGGTGTTTGATAAGGAAAACACTGCTGGAAAAGTTGATGCAGACACTTAAAGCTGCAGTAGGCAGAATGTTTTTGGCATCATTGGGCAAAAAATCCGTAACAACCTTTCAGCATATTGTAATTCAAGTGTTCTGAGAGGAAACTAGACTTCTGCATTTATCATGGCTCTGTTTTCAGGCTTTAGAAAATCTAGCCCGTGACGAGAGACTTTGGCCAATCACAGGTCATTACAGAGAGAGAGCGTTCCTATTGGCTGTTCAGTCAACAGAGGCAGCTGTCAATCACTTTAACGGCCAAACTAGGCAGTGCTGATCAAATATGAATCAATATTCTGTTACTGTAATGCCTGTTTCTCACCTCAAATGTTTTCAGAAACATCTTGTAGTGTACTGTTCAGCTGTAAAATGATAAAGTTTGCACCAGCTGGTGGATTGGTATTTCCTCAAATGATCTCAACATGGCTGCCAGGTTACAAACGTTTTTATGGTGAGAGGCAAGATATAGGCATTACAGTAACAGAATATTGATTAATATTTGATCAGCGCTGCCTAGTTTTACTGTTTGATTGGAGCTTGCGAGTTTATTGACAGCTGCTCAGAGACAGTAAGGCTCCAGCTCGGCTCTGATTGGTTGTTTTCCTCCGGTCTGTGAAATCTTGCAGATGCCATTAAGAGCACCGGAGGACATTGGAGGACACAGAGGCACATGGTTTCTTTCAGATTACCTGTTTCATGTACTACTGTTAGGATATAGTGACATATGGTGGATATAGTTATATAAAAAAACTTTTTAAAAATCACATTTGCTCCAATTCTGTCCATTGTTGCTTTAAGAGGGAAATAATCGGCAGCAAAACCTATTCGCCCTAATTTCACTGAATGTACACAATGAGTGACAAAGGCCAGAGAAGGGCACACATTCACACACACACACACACACACACGTACACAAGCGCTCGACATTCTTGCAAATAGGCAGATTCTAGGTAAGAAGAGAGATATCCTATTCAGACATAATGGAGACTTGGCTTGGACACACACTCACACACACACACACACACACACACACGCACTTCTGCAGTGTCAGTTTCAAGTCGGCCAATTTATCTTGATGACAGTGAGAGGTTGGGAATTCCAGAGGAGAGAGGGTAAGTGTGTGAGCGGCCATTAACGGCCATTTCCATAAAGATTTGACGGCCAAAAGCGCCGTCACTGTCACAATAAGGAAAAAACATTACGAGTGCCAGCACGCCTGATTAAAAACAGATAAGAGAGATAGGTTCATCCAAGACATTATTATTATTATTGTCTCCAAAGGGGACACCTGTTTTAGAATGAGGCCTGTTAGGTCAACTAAGATGCACCAGTTTCAACCTGATAAGAGACAACTGGAATAGCAACAAGAAGAAGGATTAGATTACCATTAAGTTATTTTGTTTGTTTCCATTTCCAACACTAAACTTCTGTAGCGAACCTTCTCTCTCCTTGGCATACGGTTTGTGTTTGGTGTTTTCTTGCTGGTTGCACTGGGACTTGAAGCTGCACTGGAATGTGTTGCCATGCCTCGCACCCCTGACCCGTGTCAGACTTGCTGTTGCTCCTATTACATAAGTCTGTCTGCCTGCGTTATAAAGTTTCTGTACACTCCTAAAATATCCGGAGGGTTGTTGTGTAACAGATAAAGGCCCAGTGTTGTGATCCCAAAATTGATCTTAACCACAATGTGGCATCTATTAATGTAGCCAACACAAGCCTTAGGACGGGGACAAGCATGCGCATGCACTCACTCGAGTATCGTGTCTTGTGGAGAACAGAGAGAGATTTATCTTAATGCCCCCCGCTCAAAACAAAGACAGTAAATAACTGGAGTCACATTGGAACCAGTCTCTGCTTTTTCTCTGTAAATGGGTCAAATGAATGAACAGCTGCTAGTCGAGTCTGGAGTTAGGATCGGTTTGGCAATCTGCTTTATCGACAGTATGCTATGATCAATGTAAACATTGACTGATTACTATTTATAGCTATGTAGAGGGACAGTGTGCTGCAGTTTTGAAGGCATGTTAGCAACCAGGTTGGCCACATTCATTCATTAAAGTAATGTTGGCAGCATTGTAAGCAACACCTGAGAAGGCCTCCAGGATATGAACAGTAAAGTGTGGTTCATGTGTTGTTTGTATATAATTAAAAGTATGCATCATTGCCAAACTTGAGACACATTCATAGCTGCAATTTGGAGGCTGACTTGTGACCGACGATGGCGAAAAGTGCTTCGCAGTGCTTGTTATTAAAATGATGTCTTGCATCTCGAAGAAACAGACAGGGAGTTAAAAAGATTTACAGGCCCTGTTTGTTTACACTTGGTGCAGAAATGTATCTTTGGTGACACATTTTGTCTCTCGAATTTTTCTGATAACATGAACATGGGTCTAAATGCAGGCATGCTTGAATGCCAAAAACATAGTGAGGAAATGTTGGGATGTGGAGCCTGATTCAGAGGTGGACAGGGATTCATGTGTCACAATAGGTAGTGCAGTGGAAACGCAAATGCATAACAATGCTGTAAAACTCGGAAAAATATCCCAAACGTGGTTAACTTAAACTAAACAGACGTGGATGCTGGTTTGCAAATCTTTACCGAGTTGATCCTGTCCAATCGTGACCTGTACATATATCCATACGCATGTACGAATACATTTTTGGGTTTAGTAGTAGTTTCAGTTCCCTACGTACAAAATCAAAAATGAGAAAGGAAGTGAAAACATGTCATAAGTGGCCCTGCAAACATTAAACTGAGACACATTCAGATGCCAGGTTTCAATCGGTTTCAACTGCGTCTAGACGCAATCTGGAACGATCTGGATACAAGACATTTGGTCTGAACAGGGTCAGAATGACGGCGACACACAAAAGAGAGGAAAGAGTGCAGAGAGAGTCTGATTGTTCCCCAACACTGAGTTGTCATTCAAGGCAGTGGCCTCTGTGGCTCAATAGAGTGTAATCAATAATTGCCCGAGGCTTCATCTAACGCTGGGCTGCACCCCGAGTACAGTGGTAACAGGCTGGGCCTTTCAAACATGACTGAGTGCATTGTACACACATTAAAAAAGGCCGAGCCTGGTGTTGTAATCCTAAAACATGACTGCTATGGCTGGCTCGTATTGACAGCGGTGCTGTGTTGACAGAGAGTCGTTTAGAGATTTAGTTTCTTACGTCTTGTTTGGAAAAAAAAAGGTGCCTAAATATGTCGCTCACAAGGGAAAAGGGTGGGGAGACGGAGTAAGGGGCTTCTTGCTGCAGAGCTGTGACTGTCTACAGCCTACACACACTATGACCAATCTGTGCCCAGATGAACTGGAGTGTGACAAAAATGCTGGGCTGGGTAGAGCAGCTGACAAGGTGGACTCTTCTTTTGCTTTTCCTGCAAAGACTGCAGTTAATAATTGCAAACACACACACACAGAAACACACAATTCCAGTCAAACACATGAAAAACTGAGAAGACCCTTCCCTAGGCTATGACCTCACTTCCTTTGACATCACTAGCTTGGCGGGGGGATGGGCAGAGAGAGCAAGCTAGCTAGTAAAACCAGATTTTTATGTAGCTCCCGTGTCTCACAGTAATACAACACAAGCCTTGCAAATCCCCATTCCTCAGCTACCTTTCAAAATACTGCTTTCCAAACCCACAGAAACAATGATGTTATCTCATAACGTCTGAATGCTGACTAACCAAGCAGTAACCAGTGGAGGGGAACAGGAGCACAGCAACACACACAGCTCTCTCTCGCTCTCTCTCCTTAATTCCCTAGGACAATACAGGAAGAATAATGTGTCCTTACGTACCTCTGAAGTGCATAAGAGCCACCGGCTGAAAAGGCCCATTGGAATTAGGTGCATCCACAACCATCCTGTCTCCAGATTTATTGCATGTCAACATCTAAACCTCAACCAGGAAGGCGATCCACTCAGGGCGAGAGGCCAGCCTCCATTTTAGCACAAAAGCAGATCAGAAAATGAAGCTCTCTGCTGCTGGAGGGAACTGGCTAGTTAGTGATGTAAGCAGTGAAGGAGCCAGCTGATTGGCTGAGGCCGGGCTGCTCTGGAGCAATGAAGGCAAAGGCTGCTGGGAGAGAGGAAGATGGATTGGTTGAGAGGATGCACTGGGCGGGACGTGCTTTGGAATTTTTTGGTGCCTCCTCCTCTACATTCACTGGTCTCTGGTGACGCTCAGGCCCTGCTACAGATCTTGGATCAGATTGACTTAAGTCCTTTCCACAGTTTAACCATTAGCAGGGTTTTTCAACATAAGCTGATTTAGGATAAGCAGCTGGAAATAACTTACTCTGAGTGTGCTTTGACAGACAGGCCCTGGCTGAATCTTCAAAGTCTCTCATTGTTTCTTCCTGTCATCTCTGCTTGGTTCTTTATCAAAGGGAGGTAGAGGAGAGGGTCAGAGGGGGCCTCGAATCATTGGATTCGATGAGGAACAGAAGGAGACAAGAAGAAACCACATGAGGGGCTGAGGACAGGACGACTGGGGACTCCAGAGCTCTGCAGCAAGGAAAACCAAAGAAATCCAAGCAGAAAGCTGTGGTGTAATTATTCACTACGCAAGATGAAAGACCATGCAAATGTGTGGCGTAGTGTCATCCTGAATATAGAAAAATAATATGAAATAAAATAAATTAATAGATCCAGTTTAAAAAGACATAAAATAGACTTTGTCCTCTCCGATAGGAACAAAACAACGCTTCAATCAACCGTTTTCTTTGGCTTCACATAACATATTTTTGTCAAAGGGTTTTATGACTCACACAATATTCGGCGCGATGGCAGAATTTGCTGCATTATGTTATTCTGAGTGACGTGCAAGTGCTCGACAAAATTAGCTGTAAACAGGAAATGAAAGCAAGAGGACAGAAAAATAAATGCACGGGGCACACGACGCAGGAAACTGCTGCACAGCTCTGAGCAGCATTTTGCAGCCTATCTGAAAGTTTATCTAGTGACTTAACCATCTGTTTTCGAAAAAATAAATAGCATACAAGTTGAATATTATAGTATATCACACTTCCAATTATGTATATTTAGACTAACCCTTATTTCAAGTATCTGTATACTAAAATAAGTCCAACTCCAAGGCGACAAATGCATAAAATCTGCATTTCATCTTTACATAATGAAGAAGCTGTTCTTCTCATGTGATTCATCAGAGGACACGCGAAGTGAAACCACATTCGCATCACAAGGCCGAGCAGAGTTTTCAAAACAAGTGGGTTTCAACACCGTTTTAATTTATTTAATAACAAAGGGACTGTACTGTCAGACAATTATTTAACAACTAATTAATTAAGAGTTCAGCAATGAGGAGAGCGTCATTTACAGTATGTCATGTTAAAGTCCTCCCTGGGGAAATTCTGAGGTCTCTTGTGCACGAAATAGCACATGTTACATGACCAAAAATATACCTGGATTATTTTGGAAAGTAAATCGTACTTTTTGTCTCAGCAGGTGAAGTAATAACTTCATTGTGGACTGTGTTTATTCTCACTATTTCTTTTTTTGGAGGTTAAGGGAGGGGAGGACAGGAGAGGAGAGGAAGGCCAAGTGTATCACTAAGCAGTTTTCAGTTGGCATTCTCTCACTGAGGGGCCAAAGCCTCTCCAAGAGGTGCCATTACATTCCACAGCCATGACAACCGGCGCCGGTGTTTTTCTGAAAGCTGCCACTTACTTCCTACTGGTAGGACAGGCCGGGTCGAAATGTATACCGGTTCAAAAATACCCCAGGGACTCCTTCTGTATTTTTATCAGACAAAAAATGATTGTGGTTATTCTATATTTTCCGTATCGTCAACAAATCTGAAGAAGAAGACCAAAAAACAACATGAAGGTATATCAAGTATCTGTGTAGCGTTATATACGTTATTCCTCTGTGCCATGCACCTCCACTGTTGTCCAAAAACAATCAGAAACTATAGACTGTATATAAGAAGTGGATGTAGTCACCGTGACATCACCCGTTGGTTTGTCGACTGACGTTTTGAAGCCTCAAGTTCGGCATTTTGGCTGTCACCATCTTGGTTTTTTGCAACCAAAGGTGACACGAGAGGGTGGAGCTAAGTATAAGGCAACCAAAAGTGTTACAAGTGAAAAAAACTTTCACAAACTGAAAAAACACTGTGAAAGGGTTAAAGTTGTACGATCAAAACACGGACAACTCCCAGACCGGACAACTCCCAGACCGGACAACGCCGTGGTAGCGACCTGTCAATCACAAGGTAGCCCCACCCTAAAGCATAACCTGCTTTATGGTCTATTTGACTCTAAATGGGACCATAATTTACTAATGTTCTATTGAAGAAGACTTGAAACTAGCCATTGAGACCATAAACTCATGTTTACAATGTTTACTGAGGAAATAAATCAAGTGAGAAGTAGGCTCATTTTCTCATAGACTTCTATACAATCGGACTTCTTTTTGCAACCAGAAGAGTCGCCCCCTGCTGGCGATTAGAAAGAATGCAAGTTTAAGGCACTTCAGCATTGGCTTCACTTTTCAGAACCGGAGGTTGCTGCTGTCAAAAACACAACACTATTGCACACAGTCAGGCACACGCACACCATCATGATGACATAAATACTGTTAAATACCAATGAACCAAAAATGGTCCCCAACAAATGCAACATTTACTGCTGTTTGAGTAATGTTTTCTAAAAACGACAGTTGACCAGCTGTTTTGGGAAATTACTGAGCCTTACTGAGATTCATGTCTTCACTAGGAACAAATAGTCTTGCTGATCCACATGCAGCGCAGGGAAGTCATAAAGTATAGAGAGTTGGGAGACTAACACATTTTTGGTTTTGGTCTTTTCAATGGATTTCTTGACAGTGAGAACAATACAGAATAACGCAGACAGCCTTGAAACAGAGCGCCACATGGCAACAGCTGAACTCAAACAAAAAGGCGAGACATTACTGTGAAAAGTCTCAACATTTTATTGTAAAAGCTCAGGTCAGCCAAGGAAACAACAGACTTCCCGTTTTCAGCCAGAAGATGGCAGCACAGGCCCGGCCATTTGTCCAACAGTGTCAGTAACACAAGCCCACCACTAAATGTTTTACTGACACTTGGAACAACATACTGTTTACTCCTCTTCATCAAACATGCATTGTTGCTCTACTGACAGCACGTTGCCCACACCAGCAAGTAAGACTCTGTCGACTGAAGTCGCTTGATATTAAAGACAAAAAAGAGAGATAAAATGCCCTATATTTGATCTGTAATCGAGATACTTGTGACATTTCATTTGATGCTGTCAGTCAGACGCTTATAGACCCACATTTCCACACACACACACACACACACACACACACACACACACACACACACACACACACACACACACACACACACAGACTGAAACACACAGAAGCGGCAGAGCATTCAGAGCAAGTGAAAAGGAGAGCGCACCTGTTGCTAGGCAACCCCAGCCTCCTTGCTCACTGGCTCACTTTAGGCTTAGGGATACACACACACACACACACACACACACACACACACACACACACACAGGAATAAACTGTGGCAGCTCACTTTGCCCATTGTGTGCTACTTGTAGGCCCCGGGCCATTACTCTGAAAAAGCCCTCTCTCACCCAGCAGACTTTTTTTTCCCAGAGAAAGGTGTTGCAGACAGCTATCTGCGGAATAGATTATCTTCAAACTCATTTGCATGTCAGAGAAAAAAAAACTCTTTGTTACAGTGACACTGGATGACGGGGTGGCCTGTTTGTTAAACTGTGTTGTACAAGCTCGCTTTAAACTTTGTGACCTTCCTGTGGAGGGGGCGGGGGGAGTGGAAAAAGAGGTTCTATATGTGGAAATATCACATTACCATATCATATAAAGCAAATTTAAGTGTTAGTGTATCATTTCCTGGCACATGTATCCAGAAAAAAAAAGAATGCCAGCATATTAATAATCTTTCCTTTTCTCCATATTTTCGTTTCCCTCCACATCCTCCGGCTCTCGACATCATAATAATGGTTTTCTTTCCTCTCTCTCCCACACTCTATCTGTCTGCAGGCGGAGAACCTGCTGCTGGACGCAGACATGAACATCAAGATAGCAGACTTTGGCTTCAGTAATGAGTTCACTCTGGGGAACAAGCTGGACACGTTCTGCGGCTCTCCGCCCTACGCCGCCCCGGAGCTCTTCCAGGGAAAGAAGTACGA
>CAKALG010015059.1:0-14603 GCA_916700815.1 Helicolenus hilgendorfi | reverse complement strand
CCTCCGACCAGATGTTGGCCATCCCTAACGCTGGAGGTCAAAGGTCATGGACTGATAGTTGGGGTCGAGGAGGGTTTTTGTTGAGGAGGAATGTAGCGGCCGTTGAACCAGACCATGTAGCACTTCATCAGCTGGAGATAAACAGACCGCGCCCTCCTCCGACCTTGTGTGGTTTGAATTAGGGCCGCCATGATGGAGGTCCGCTAATTGAATTCTGCCACCACTAATAAATAACAGGTGATCGATATTTTTAGGAGGTGATTTGTTCACGGGTAACATTCCATTGATTGTGTTTACCCTATCTGGTTCTTTATTTTCAAGGCATTATCTTTAATATCTTTCCAGATATTAGCTCATAACCTGGTTAAGATCATATGACACCACGGATTATCACTTAAAATCATGCATCCGTGAACTAACAGTCGATTAACTTCAAATCACTTCACAATAATTGGGGTGTGGATTAATCCAGACTGAAATGTATATGGTGCACTACTCAGGAAAAGTTCAGAAGTATCCAGAACCATTACTTTGACAATACTACTTTATTGCATCCCATTGTGACTCAGGCAGCTGCTGATTGGCTCATTGTGGCACAGAGCCAATCGGCAGCTTGTTTGATAACTGCTGGACGTCGTTGTTTTGACTGGCTCATGGTCAGAAAGAGATACTGCGGTTGTCAGAAGGGGCAAAAGCTGACAGAAGACATGAAGCTTTAATACCGAGGTATTAAACTGTTATTGTCTCAAGAGTCCGTTGGTTGTTAAACCAAATCCACGCCTCTCAGCTGCAAGCCAATTGGCCTCCACAGAAGACGCACTGTATACAGTATGTCAGACTTTTGTAAACAGAACAAAAATAGTTTAATTTTTTTTAAAAAACAGCAACTAGGCTCAGCAGGGAGGGAAATGGAGGGGTTGAATATAGATATAAAACTACTGATTGTTGACATTCAGATGTGTGTGTCTGTATGTGCGTGCATGCGTACGTGTATGCGTATGTCTGCATGCATGTATATAAGTTTATGGATTTAGGTCGTATATGTGCAGGAGTACGTCTGTATCTGCTTGTGCATACATGCCAATTTTTATTATAAAACTATATCTGTATATGTATGCATGTTCTTTTCCGTCAGCATGAACTTATAAAAAGTTGTTTACAAAAAAATATTTTTTTCCAGTGGAGGATTAATACACATTTGGTGCTCTAGCAAGTATTTATGGCAGCAGGATAGTGCATGTAGGACTCAACAGTGTGTGTGTGTGTGTGGTCATGGTAATAAATGAACATTTATTGTTGGTTTTGCTTGTCATGGGGTTTGTTGACAATAACGTAAAATATTTCCAACCTCATCCTTTAAATTGATATGCCATCCCAAACAATGTCCTTCTGTAAAGAAGCCAAACCGACGTGGAGACATATCCCTGTGCATTTATTGTGCTTTTTGATGACACTGACCAAATGCAGATCGTCCTGGTTGCCATTCTCACTGAGAGGTGCAGGAGCAGAGACAGAGGTAGTGGAAAGTTACTGTAGTGTTTTGTTGTTGGTGTTGTTAGAGGAGGGGCGCTGAGAGACTTTGGGCCAAATAAGAATCGGGATGGTTTTCACTCCCCAGGAAATCTTTTTGATCTAATTTCCTTCTTGTACGACTCTGAGAGCTTTTCTCTGACTCTCTCATTGCTCAGAGCCTGCGGATGTTACTGGATGGCGTGTGTGTGCGTCTTTGTTCATAGTTGTATTTGTGTGTATATATACAGTAAATATTGTGTGTACACAAGTGCATGCACATCCGCATGTGTGTGTATGTGTATGTCAGCGCGTGTTTCTGTGTCCGTGTGCTTTCACCCATGTTACCAGATGACGCATGTACTGTATGTATGCGTGTCTACAGTTTCCCAGATTGCGAGTGACATGTGTAAAATCGAGCGGATCAGAACTACAAGACGCAGAATTTATTAGCCATTTATTTTGCCATTTACACCAGATATCGCCCCATAAACTCTCGCGGGGGCGGCCGATCCATCTGCAGTCGTCATAATCAAAAGGCAGCGCTCGCTCCATCCATCTCAGCACTCCATTCACGCTAACAACATTACTATTCATCATCAGTATTCACACCTGTCCAAATCCATAACCTCATTGCCTGGAGGGAGGAGAGAAAGGAAGAAAAAAAAAAAGAAAAGAAAAAGAAGTCATTGCCATCTCGCAGAGAAGGGAAGAATCCAATTCCCCTCTGCCTGCGTTTCCTATATGCATTTGTCATACATCAACCAGACAAGTCAACTCCCTCCTCTCCTCGCACGCAGCTCCTCTCTGACCCGGCCAGCTTTGTCCTGACTCATAAAGAGAGCTAAATGAAAACCATCCCAACCCTCCACCCCACACCCCCCGCTCTCTGTCGCTCTTGTCTCTCTGCAACCGAAACTCATTTCCTCTGCACGATGTATCAGTGGGAAAAAAAAATACACACAATATCGAAGTCAAAGTCTGGAAGGCCTGCCCGCCCCCCCTCCTCTCCGATCGGCTCAGACAAATAGTGCGCATTTCTCAAGGAATCCCCTGAATGTGGGAGTGGACCTGCAGATGTTAGAAAGCTGTCACCCCTCAAAATCCCCCAGCCCACTCCCAAACGCTCCCTCCACCCATCCCATGTTTCCCATTTGCCTTTGTGTTGTGAATGCACAAACAGATGAAGGAAGGCACTCGAACAGCCGGGCATGTACGCTTGTGTGAGTACACACACGCACACACATACAAACACCATTACAAACATGGTCACTGGTCATGGATATTTCTCTCTCCCTTTGTGTGTGTGTGTGTGTGTGTGTGTGTCTGACACACGCACACTCAGGTAAATCCATTTCCTTTGTGTTGTGTAACTGTCACATATACACACAAAAACATAGAGACATAAACCCATATACACATGTGTAGAACCCACAAATTCTCACACACAAACTACCCCCCCACCCCCCTCTGCTCCCACAAACACACACAGACCACTGTTGCAAACCTCTACAGTATGTGCATATACACACCCACGCATGCTGACACATGCACACACAAAAATAAACTCCCTCCCTCCTTGCACTTGCTAACACACGTGTACAAACACACGCGCGCACACACACACACACAGACATGCACACGCACACACATGCACGATACTTGGACATCCCAGGGCCTGGACCCTCTGTTTTTCCATTACAGAGCCTGGCAGCAGAACAGTTCAGCACTACCAGAAACATTGCAGCAGTGGGAGATGGAGCTGATGGCCGAGCTCATAAAAATACCTGATCCACAAACTCACCAAAACACCGGGCGGTCACACAAAGCAAGCCAGCCATTAATATTCTGCTGAAAATTCTGCTAAATGAAATAAGAGACGGTTTCAATAACGCTTTGCAAATATATTCAAGAAGTGTCCAGATCACATCATTTATTGGCATTTCATTGCTGCTTTCACTTAAAGCCTTCCACAAATTGGTCTATTCTGATCCCAGTGTACCAGTGTTGCAGTCAAGACCACCTAAACCAAGACCAAGCCATGACGAAGACCAGACTGTATTGTGACCGAGACAAGACCAATGCTTTGAGGGGTTGAGAGCAAGTCAAGACCAAAACCAAGACCAAGGCAAGGCGAGATTGAGTCATGACCAAGACCAGATTGTATCGTGACCAAGACAAGACCAAGGCTTTGAGAGGTTGAGACCAAGTCAAGACCAAGACCAGAATATATTGTGACCGAGACAAGACCAAGACTTTGAGGGGTTAAGACGAAGTCAAGACCAAGACTAGACCAGTGTGTGTCCCAGACTGCATGACACACCAATGATAAAATGTGGAACATGCAAACCATAGGCACTGCTCAAATTGATGTGGAAGATCCACATTCCCATGAAGAACCCAACAGAAGAGTCCTCTTCATTCACCTCTTTTATATACTGTTGGTATGTGTATGTAGAAGTGTAGCATGAGAGATGTCTTGAATCATTGCAGAGGTGAATGTGGGAAGTTTCCTTTATTTTTTTCAAGCAATCACAGTAATGATGCTAACGAATAAATCAGGCAATGTACAGGCGATTTAGTGATATCCTCACAGTTGTGGTCTTGACCGGTCTTGAAATGAAATCCAGAGTCCTCTTTGTCTGAGACAGAGACAAGACCGAGTAAAACTGTGATTGATTCTGAGACGAGACTTCCAAAAATTGGTCTTGTGACCGGTCTTGAGACCAAGACCGATCTTGAGTATAACAACACTGCTTTGTACCCTGTAGGCCGTTGTTATTACGTATTGTACATGCCCAACACCCCCATGTGTTTCTTTTATTCTTAAGGGGGATTCTGGTGGAGTAGATAATGCAGAAATTAGCCAACGCCAGGAATGTGTTTCTATCAGTATTTGTTGCATTTTTGTTTTCTTTTTTTGACTTTTCCACCTCAGTCAAGCGTAACACCTTGTTTCCACTCAAGGTTTTTTATTCAAAATTGAATCTACTGTTGTGGCCCAACGTGATACATTTTAGAGAGTGTTTCAATGAACCCATAGCTGAATGTTGAAGCCAATGCTGAGGGCCTACAAACGATGTTCTCCTTGGGTATCACTTTTGAATAGTGGATCTGAGCCCTAAAGACTCTCCACCCTTTGGATTGTAGAAAAGTGGCTTTTCATGGCAGTTGCAATGGATTGCAAGTAATACGTTTTCATGGCAGAGAAAAAAAACTGAGCATAATTCACTTCTTAGTTTGATGTCCATCCGTATTCTCAAAATATTCCAATCATCAAAGAGGTTTCAGTCCTCACGCGTGATCCTGTAAATTCCACGAGCTTGTGCAAAACATTCCTCAATAATCTATAGATGGCTTCTCAGTTGCTATATCAAAAGATTTTTCATAGTTTAGGACTTAAATAGAATTTAATGCGGCATTCAATTTAAACTTCATGAAAGCATTTGAGTCATGGATGTAAGATCACTATTTTATGAAAGGATTTTTAAAGGAGAGTCTCAGCTGTGTTTCAAAGGGCCTGGTTGTTGTATTTGGGAGGTTTTCAGTATTGCACAGCATGCGAAGATGTTTCATTATTCAATTTATTAGAAACTGAAATAGCATATGACGCATGTTAGTGAACATGCAATGATTTTGATCATTTTTAATGGTAAAATTTCTATGGAACATGCAAGAGTGAGGATGTGTTTCAAGAGGATTTCATGAAGTTTCTTTAGATGGCATTTTAGTGCAGTTATTTCAAGGGTTTCAGTTGTGTAGATATTTCAATTGTTTACCATGTTTCCAGATTTAATGAGGTTAGTGTGTTTCTGTTAACTCAGTTTTAAATGCATAAGAACGTGAGAGGTAAATGTGTATGTCCACTGTAAAGTTTGAATTAGGATTTATTTGTCACCTTATAACCCTCCACTGACACCAAATAAATACTTCCTTGAAAGCATTCATAAAGTAGAATGTAGAAATTAGCTCACAGCCAACTGCCAGGTTGTTATGTGTCTTTATTGCAGAAAAAGAAACCAATTCCCAATTTCCTGATCAATTCTTATGTTCAGCATTAGTTTAGCCAATGTGGATTTCAAGACTAGCTGCATCTGTTAACCAGTCACTTCTAACCCAGTACACAGCAGTGCATGCCTTTCGAGACAAAGCAACATAACAAAGACAATCTCAGAAGTGATTTGAGTCTTATTACATAACCTGTTCTGGCACTTCTGATTGGCCATTTCTTAAGCCTCCCTAAAAGCATGATTTATAGAAGCAGGGCTGGGATCCAGCAGGCCGGCTGTCTCTTTAATCCCCTCTCCCAGTTTGGTGCTGGACCAGGCCAGAAACAGAGAGTACCACTGCAGAGAGTAAAGGACACAACAACAAGTCCATAAGCCTATTTCTACACACATTTTAGAGACAGTCATTAGCTGTAGATGTGGACTCGGTTACACTAACTGGTCAATCGTTAAATATAATTTGTTCATATGTTCTTGCTTATTGCATAAAGGAAGAAGAGTGAGAGATAAACACTCCTATGGGGGTTGGGCATTAACCAATTACATGAAATAGGACTCCAAATCTTTGTTGCCTATTTTTCCTTTCTTCCGAGTTTCCTGTTACACGCATATATGGATCAGTGTTTTTTTTTTGGTTCAAACTAAAATAGCTTGATGGATTTCCATGACATTTGGTACAAACAGTCATGGTCCCCAGAGGATTTATTCTAATGACTTTGGTGATCCCCTGACTTTTCCCTCTTATGCCACCAGCAGGTGTACTTTTTTTTGGTTTTGAGTGAAGTGTCTCAACAACTATTGGATGGATTGCCTTGAAAGTTGGTACAGATATTCATGGTCCCCATAGGATAAATTGTAATAACTTTGGGTATCCCATGAGCTCTTTATTTATTGAGTCTGCATTAAGTTGGCAGGTACAGTCGATGTGGTTTAAGGGCTGCATTGAGAAATGTGCGCAGAGGTCCGTGGGAACCGTTGGCGACATGGGCAGATAAGAAAATGTATGTAACATGACAGGCTGTTTTTATACACTGTCCGTAGCCATACCAACGAAAAGCAATGCACTTTAATTTGTGTATATCCCACGAAAATCAATTCTTATCTAATCCACGTAATTGTGAGCTGGAAGGGTGATGTAGTATAAAGAGCGACAAAGTCAGCGTACAGAGGTGGATACATTTAGTGTCCCAAGTGTCTGTTTCAGAAATGATATATTATTGAGAAAATATTAAATACCATTTAGCAATTAAATGGCCAATTTATAGAATATGAATATAAGCAGAAACATCAGCTGCTCAACCACAATCATCATCATCATCATCATCATCATCATCATCATCTGTCCACTCGTGCCTCAGATTGTTTTCGACTCCTCATTAGCATGTATTTATTTTGAATATACTGTCTCTGCATCGTTCCCCTGAATATATGCTGCTCTATATGCGAGCACCATGGCATCCAGCGCTGCCTCCACAGAAAGCGTCGCCATGGTGATCGCAGGTAATGAGTAAGCGTGCCACGGCACAATCAGCCACTAGCTCATTAGCGCATATTTATAAACCCGACCCAGTGGCAGCACACTGTGTTAAACCGCCCAGGCTGGCAGAACCACGTCCATGGCAGGAGCTGAAAGAAAGCGTGGACGAGGAGAGACGTATGAAAGAGTTACAGGCCCAGTCCAGACCGGCATCCAATAATGAACAGCAGATTGCTATGGGAACAATGTCATTCCTGTTATTACCTTGCTGGACAAACAACGAGAGAGCAGCGGGATTCAAAAGCATGGCAGAACATATGTGATTCTGCATTGGCCAAGCTTCACACTTCAAACTTTAATAACAGTTGTTTTTTTTAATTATACATATGGCATTGTTATTATAAGTTTATGTAACATAGAAAGAAGTGATTTAGTCTATATCTGTGCTTGAGTCACCAGAGACTTTTCTTCTCCATTAAATAGAATATATGTGGAACATGTGGATCAGTCCATGCTGAGCTACAAGGAGGACAGCAAAATAAAAAAAATAGGTACTGGGGGAAAGTAACTAAGTACATTTAAGTACTGATGCTTTACTCTTTATTTAAATTTTCTTGAATTGTAATCCACTCTATTTCAAAAGGAAATATTACACTTAGTGGTATGTGAACGCACTTCCCACATATTTTTGGTGTCAAACTGGTTATGGTTAGAGTTTTGGGCTCAACCCGATCTCATGGGAAGGCGTATAAATAACACAACTTTTTGTGTTTTTTTTGCGTGTAATTTAACACCACGTCGTTACCATAAAACGGTTAGGTTTAGGCAACAAAACCACTTTAGATTTAGGAAAAACATCATGGTTGGACTTAAAAATAAGTACGTAAACTAAGTAAAATACGTACGTAAATGTAACAATGTAACATAAGTACAGCAAACACGTAACAAACGTAACTTCAACATAACTCAACAACACTTTGGGTCTCCTGGTTGAAAGTCCTGTGTTTATTGGACCCTTCCATTATAAGCAGTCTCTCACTTTTTATTCTACGTCGCTAGCTCTGAGCGTTGCATATTCATACGGATGCGTTTTCATTGCAGTCAGTTCAGACTACATGGCATACACATGCGTTGTTATTGCACACAAAATGACTGTGTTTGAATTTAAATTACTGTCATTCATACACCATTTGGTGAAACCTGAATGTTGGGCTAGGCCTCCTACTTTTAATTTAGAAGAATTGTAATGCTACAGTATACAATATTTTAGAAAGTAGTGTCTGTCTAACTTTGCAACTGAAGTTTGGGGAAGCTGGCTCTTTCACTGTTACTCTTACTCTTTTACTGGTTTAACATGGCAACGCCCATGTGCAAAAAGCCAGGTATGGAAAAAAAAAGTGGACATCAGTGCAGCCAGGTTCTAAACTTACAAAAAAACAACAAAAATGAAATGTTGTCTTAACTGAGCTGTTTCTGTAATATACCTAGACATTTAGAAATCAAGCACCCCATGGAAATTATATAACAGAGGGTGGGCAAGTATTGTTTGTGAAATCAAATCTCTCACCCCCTGCGCCATAACTTTACGATAATGGAAATTGTCAGAGGTTTGTAAATGGGGATGGCGAAGCAATTTGGTGCCACGTGTCCCTCCATCCCAAACCCTCCCCACCTCTAAACAATCAGCCGGGGTAATGAAAGTGATAATGGTAATCTTTACGGCCCACCATGCCAGCCCAAGACACCAGCGACCCCCCGACACTGATTTAATTAGCTTTCTTCTCCTTCTCCTCCTGCCTGTCTTTCATCAGCCTCGGCCCTATAAACTATTAATGGCCTCTTAAGCAATTTAGCTTGATCACTCAAACCAGTCTGCATTCGGCTCGCCTGAAAATGTTTGAAGAGATTAGCAGGAGGGGAAAAATGCTCGCCTGCAAAAAATCGGAATAAACCACATTGGGGAAGGTTGTGGGGGTGATTAATAGAGCTTTATCATTGTCTGGGCACCCAGCGAGAGGAGAGGATCGGGGTTATTTTCTTTTTTATATGATGATTCAACTAGTGCTTGGCATGAGGCTCACATGCCATACCATGTAAGTGATACATTTGTTGTGCTCATTTAATGAGGTTTGATTTGAGGCAACAAACCACAGAATAGTCTAGAGGAATGTTATTTATCGTAGCAGTGGAAATGCCTTACACATAACTCCCAAATTTGGTGATTTTTATGTTCACTTGAAATGGATATTTATAGGTCTAGTCAATTATGGTTCCATTCAAAACCCAGAATGACATTTGAGACACTGTATAACCCTCTATCGGAATTTAAGCCTGTTCTTCTTGGATTTTCTGAAAAGTTGACAGACTTTTAAAAGGTTTCCATCCAAATGCAGCAGAGGACGGTTGCCAATGTTGCTAACAAAATGTCTGTACTTTATCTGAGACGCATGCTAAAACAGAAGAAGGAATATCAATAATAATAAATATTTACTGAGGCCTGAATCATTTGTCAATCAACAGTTAATATAGGCAACACAGAAAATGTAGTTTTTTTGTCATTGTAATTTTTATTCATCTTTATTCACAGTTACAGAAAACCTCAGTCTCCCACTGCTGTCCATTAATTGGCAAAATATGAGTGGTTTGGAGTTCAGTGACTTGTTCAAGGAAACATCAACAGTGAACCAAAGGGAACATTTATTTTCACAGACTTTCTAGGAAATTGAGCACACAGTCATCTGGTCAAAAACCTACTTTGTTGTTCCTTAGAAAACGGTAACCACGTCATGTTGACCCCGTGGGATACGTCTCATGAATGAATGAAGACTCATTCACTCCCATCCTGTAGCTACAGGCTTACAGCTTATTGCCGTCATCGTCCATGCTACAACACGGAAACAACCGGGATGAAAGAGAACACAGAGAAAGTGGTAGACAAGCTCACCGTGTGGTTGTAATAATCAGAACATGCTGAATCATTCATCCAGAAAAAAAGTCACGCAATGTCCAAACTTAATGAGATCATTTCCAGAAAGTTGAACTGAAATGCCATTATGGAATTGAATGAACTAAAACATAATTACTGAAATAAAATACAAGTCACCGGTACAGTACAGCAAAGCTCTCATGTGAAAGGAGGAATTTGTCAAATGTGAGGTTTTTCAGCTTTTCTGGGTTTTATCATTAATTGTAATTACTTATCTCACTGGCTCCTACTCTATCAGCTGACTGTGGGTGGTTCATTCTTAAATAGAGCTGAGGCAATCATATCGTTGCAATCAGATTTTAAAACTGTTCTCCTCTCTGCTGCTGTCAGTTGTCAATTCAGTGCGGCTTGATGCAACCTGCCTACAGCCCATCACCTCCAGTCTTCATCATGTTCAGTGCCCAGTCCTGCTTCACATCCCTTCATTGGATCTTAAGCTACTCCCTTCACCACCACCACCAGTGTCTAGACTCCAGGGGGGGAATGTACCTAATCTCATCACGGCATCACTACCCCCTTTGATATACTACGTCACGAGACGGAGTCTAATCGCCAAAGACTTTGCACTATTCTTCTATCATGTACCATGTAATAAATTATTGTTCAATCGATACGGGGTCTCTCCTGATTGAAATGGAAGGGGAAGATGGTTGGATGGGTGAAACAAACACAGGACTTTCACCTAGGAGACTACTGTTGGTGTCCTGTGTGAAAAACCAAGTCAACGTTGACTTATGTTACCTTAATTTTGTTACATAACTTCTTTACTAATGGCAGTTAAATAATAAACAGACTTATTATATATATCATGTAGTTTTGTTGGATAAGTAAAATAAAAACTAAGGAAACCTACAGTGGAAGTTTATTTTGAAATGAGACTGACACGCTATCCTTGACACGTCCAAAGCTGATGCTAGAGGGGTACCTAGAGAGTCATATTTTGAAGCTTAGGGGCCACTGACCAATCGGTATTTGACAAATTGTGATGAAGAATGTGTTGCGCTGACATGGGTGAAAAGGGAATTAAAAAGTGTGACACTGCTAAATCTTAATTCAAAATGAGGTAATCAACAATGCAAAAGAGGATAGAAATTTGTCTTTGGGAAATTCTTACCAAATACTGACACACAGATCATAAAAAACAGCTGTGCAATTGAAAGTCCAATGGTTCAGTGTTGGTCCAGTGTTTTAAACACATATTTTTAGAAAATGTAACAGGGTAACTAAGACAGGAAGTCCATACTTTGTGCATCAAATAGTTTTGTTTCACAAACACAGCCAAAGCGCAAATGTCATATTCCCATGATTTCAACACTGAGGCCTCAGGCATGAACTGTGTTGTGCAGGATTCCTGCCCTGCCTTTTATCTAAATGCAGGATCAATGGTATGACATCAACACATATTTTTCGTAATGGGCTAGTAAACTGTTCAATGGAAAACAGATTTTTTTTTTTGTTTCCGCCATCTACCATTTCTGCCAAAGGGCATCCACCCCAGTAATGGAAGATCATTGTTCACAGTAATGGAGTGCGCTTGACTGACTGTTGTAACAGCAGCCACTATATACATGCATGATAGAGAATGTTAGTCATCTGTACGTCAATAGCGGTGAAGTATGTCGTGGAAGTGTCTGGTTTATAAAGGAAAAAGAAAATGTACAATGATATTTTCAAAGTTTTTGAAGGCCAAGAATTAATAAAATACCCTCAACACATGAAAGTTTAAGTAAATCGTATAATTTCCCCATCATTTTGCCAGTGATCGACTTCTGTCCTTCTCTAGTTCGGCTTCAGCCTCCCCAAGAAATTCATCCTGACTGTTTTTTTCTTCATCACCTGAGGCAGTTTCCAGTAATTCAATCAATACCATCAATTTCAATGTTTACCCTTCTGTGTTCAGCTCTGGTTTCAGTCAAATACGTCCAAACTGAGGCCAATATGTCCATTTGTTGTTTATTGATGCCACAATCTATTTTTCATTATGTTTTACTTTAAGTTAAGAGTGACCTGGAGATTCAATGCAAAACCTAATGCATCAATGGCAAATTCACCAAGTTTTAGCTTGATATTCAATTAAAGCCAATATTTTAAGATGTTTTTATGTTTGAGTGTCTGGAAGGAATCTAGTCCAGTGATGTAATCGCATTATGTTGCATGGTTAAAATAGCGTTTAATGTCCTTGTAGCAATGGTGAGCATGATCACTTGCATTAAAATTAATTATTTCTACAACTATTCACAATCAAACATAACGTATTATAATAAGGAAGAAATATCTTTCACTCTCTTTGACTGTGTTTAAAAGCTCTTAACTCGCACAGCATGCATGAAGATGGTAATGGGCTAGTTTTGTATCTATTAACATGGTGACCTCCACAGAGTAATGTGCCTGGGGATATTAACAGCGGGCCATTTGACAATAATGGGACCTTTAATCTGAGCCAGAGCCAAACACATGAATGACATTTACCAGTCAGTGTTCCCATTCACAAACAGCGGGGGACCAATCACAGCGAGGCAGAGTTCAATTAGATAGAAATGAAGCACATCTGTCGAGGGTGAGGGGTTTTTACATTAGCAGCATAACATGAGAAATTGACCCATTTTCTTTAACCTTTGGTCAGTGAGTTCGAGTTACAGGTTACATTTAACAGTGGCCTTAAACGGAACAGAAGATTTTACTGCAGGAGAAGAACATTTTGTGCGGATGCTTTATTTGAAAATAATGGAACAAATAGGCAGAAATCTTCCCAATGTTTTAACATAGCATTACTTAAGATGTGCTACGGTATTTTTGACCAAGGGGGGTAAGAAAGACAAACAAGCTGACTGAGACACAACCCTGACTTATTGTTAACTTATTAAGTTTATTTCGAAGAGCCAACACGTTCTCATCCCTAATCGTCACATACTTCTTCACTTTATTTTTGGCATCAAAACCACTAGAGTTACTCTTAGTGTCACTTTAGGAATAGACAACAAAACCACTATAGTTAGGAAAAACCTACATGGTTTGGCTCAAACCTACTACATTTGTACAGTGAAAATTAAAATGAAAGTTGTGAACATGGGACACAAACAAACAGATGATTGTAATGTAAAAGTACGGGACACGAACAGCGGTCTACTTGATGAAAGCCTTGTGTTTGAACCCATCCACCTCCATCCAGTGTGTCTCTTTCACTCTTTAAACTACGTCACCCAGTCACTCTCGGCACACTTTTTCTGAGCGTTTACGCTTGCCGCGGATGGATTCACATTATAGCTAATGGACGCCCAGTGCGTTTCATACTGCCGCTAAAGGGTGCCTTGTGCGGCGGTACTGAACGCCATGATAAAACCTCTGTATTTGACGAGCTGGAAATGAGAACGGGCTGGAAGAGCACGTAGCATCAACTCTGCAGAGAAAACTACGAAAGACAAAAGTCTTTGAAATACCAACTTCAATTGTCGCTACTAGTCCAATGCCCAGTCAGGGTGTGGCTATTCCAATTGCTTGGCCCATGGGAGGACTGCTTACAAAACATGCTTTGTCGCAGACAACCAGTTGCGACTGTAATCCGGGAGGAAATATGTTTCCCTCGAAACGTAATTGGGAATGCAGTTTAGTTGTATGGGAACGTAATTTTGTAGGAGACAAGGTTGCTACATTGCAGCATTGTCAGGAACCATTCATCGCTCGTTGAAGTGAAGACGAGTTTGGTTGTAACATTAATTTGTATCCAGCATCCAGCAGCAAAAGTGACTGGACAGCTGCAGACAACATGCTCCGTTGAGCCCTGAAGCCCCGCCCCCAAAACGGCACAGAGCACTGTTTGGTGTGTTGATTCAATTGAACATGTCGCATGTCCAAATTGCACCACATTCAACACAGCACACACTTGGATCCCCAGCAATATATCTACCAAGAGTGAAGTAGATCGGATGAACGGTTCATGAGATATGCGGAGGACATACAGACAGACAGAGATTCCTTGCTTTATATTTACTTGTTTTAACCCATATCATATGGGATTATTTTATTTTACCAATTAATCTTGTGACATATTTTTATATAATTTTCTTGAAGAAGAAGAAAGGGGGCCTGCAGACACACACGTGCGTTTAAAATAACTTGTTACATCAGACTAAGCACAGCAAATGCACAGAAAAATGTGTGTCGGTCATGTGTCTAACACACAGCAGGGAGCTAAAAAAAAAACACTATGACGAGATGCTTCTAGATACAGAGCTTGCATGATATAATTAGGCAATATGCTGCATCCACAATCACATGATGTTATCATACCAAACAACTTGATCTTATGATACATTCCCCAGCTTGCTTGTGGGAAACAGAAGCTACTGTGTATGACTGCTGTGCTGTATGAAGGTCATTTATATGGTGGAGCTTCTGCTCTCTGATTGACAGGCTGCTCAATTTTAAAATGTCATCCTAAAACACAGTAGAATATAACTTCTATTTCACTCTGTCAGCAAATTGTGGAGCAGAGAAATATGAATGTCACAATGTATTTGGCTTTTACATTTCAAAACAAGCTGTTTGCACAACCTTTTTGTGTGTTTGGGACTACTCACTGGAAATACTGTCATGTACTATGTCAAACAACTCTTTCTGGCTTATA
>CAKALG010015057.1:0-15516 GCA_916700815.1 Helicolenus hilgendorfi | reverse complement strand
AACCCACGTCATCGCTGAAGTCGATGACACGGCACTCGTAGGTGCCCTCGTCAGACGGCTTGACCCGGGAGAGGCGGAGTTTATGGGAGATGTTGCTTCCTACAACCTTCACAACCTGGCGAAATAAAAAGAGAAAAGTCAAGATTATGAAAACTGAATTTTTAATTATACTTAATAAAAGCCTGAGCAACTTTTCTGAACAGATGGTGGTAATTACAGGATAATGGTTACCTTAATGCTAAAATGTAGTGTAAGACCAGCACAAGTTAAATAATTAAACTGACAATATCAGTTACAAAGCAATTTCTATCATAAGTTTGCTAACATTAGCCACCATAAGCTACTGTTCATATAAGACTTATTAAAGCTGTAGCGGCAAAAGCCCTGACTGACTTGAATTGAGTAAGGGTTTATTTTTTTGGTTCATTTTCATTTGGAAGAAGAGGAATCACCTATGTCTTCTTTCAAAAGTTGACGTATTCTCTAGGGCTGTCAAAGTTTTTAACAAGATGACGCGCTAACTCAAATTCATTTTAACGCCACTAATTTCTTTAACGCATTAGTGCAATCAATCTTTCGGAGGTTGTAGTGGGCTCAGTTTTAAAGCTAGAGTGAAGATACTGGTATCAGAGAAAACGAGAAGACCTAATGAATCCATTGGTACCAATGTCATACTAGCTTGCCGGGAAGGAGGTTAAATAACACTCCAAACTTGCGCTAAATTTTGGCGAGGAAAAATTGGCATGGCCATTTTCAAAAGGGGTCCCTTAACCTCTGACCTCAAGATATGAGAATGAAAATGGGTTCTATGGGTACCCACGAGTCTCCCCTTTACAGACATGCCCACTTTATGATAATCACATGCAGTTTAGGGGCAAGTCGTAGTCAAGTCAGCACACTGACACACTGACAGCTGTTTTTGTCTGTTGGGCTGCAGTTTGCCATGTTGTAAACTGTTTGCCAGTATAATATGTTGAAAAAGTCATAAAAAGTCATCTAATAGTATTTCGAAAAAAGTTAGAGTATAGTATATGGAAAAAAAAGTCATGGTATATTGTGTCGAAAGAAGTCATAATATAGTCAACTGCTGCAGTATATCAACCCTTGCTTTCCTCCCAGTATTCACCAGATCGTTCCGTCTACTACATTGGTTGGTATGTTCTTCTCAGGTCTATGAAGTGTTTTTCCTCGAAATTCAGTTTTTTGTCTCTGAGTTTAAACTCTGTTTCCTTGTACTCAGATCAGCCCATGCCTGCCAGTCTGCTGTCCCGGATTCCCAGTCTCATGCTCTTGACGCCATCCGTCAAGCCCACCTCTTCGTTCATATCTATTCTGCCACTGGTTCAGCCCCAAGAACACTCACCCTCTGCCTAGCCCATCTACCATTATCCCCACTCAAAATATCAAGGTGAAATAAACCTTTTAACGTGTTTTCAGTGTCTGTGTCCTCTTTTCTGGGTTCAATCTTTACTGAAAACAACAAAAGCATGTCACAAAGAGTCTTTATTACACCTGTGTGAGGATTAAACAAATGAGGTATACGTGTTCATTACTGAGCTTTAGAAGTGCTGGTAGGCTGACTTCTGTTTTTCTTTTTACTTTGGACAGAGCCAGGCTAGTTCCCCTCTTCCCCGTTTACAGTGTTTATGCTAAACTAGGCTAACTGTCTCCAGGCTCCAGCTTCATATTTCACACACAGTTTTATTGATCTTCTTATCTAACTCTCGGCAAGAAAGCGAATAACTGAGAATTGAACTTTTCCTTTAATGGCATTATTATCCTCATTGCATGCAAATTCTGTTAAAGATAAGATATCTCTGCATTTTGCCAGTTACCACCCGCTGAATAATTTTACAGTGATAATTTGTCTGAATACATAAATCATCATAAATTAAGCTGGGCTGTGTTTAAAAAGGAAAACAGGCTTAGCATATACGTAGACAGACAGATACATGAAGTGAAAAAAAGACAGAATATGGGAGCATACTAGATGTGATGCTGAAATCCATTCTGTATCTTAGCCTGGATACACTCTACGGTTGCACCTCCTCCCCAGACAATCACTCCCACTCACACACACACACACACTCAGGCAAAGGTGCTGCTTAACAAATTCTATTTGTGGCCTTGAAAGTACGAAGAGACTACATCTTGGAAGTAAAAACTTTGCAAGTTCACAGCGAGGCACTGTTGAGATGATGAGAGTGTGGGGACATCGTGACATGTGACGCACCGAGATATAAATACGACTTAGTTTATCACGTACCTTCCTCCCTGTGACGGCGTTACAGTAGATGTATAGGCTGCGTGCCAGTCCCTGCATGCGTGTGTGACAGTATGTACAAGCTCAATGCCGCTTTGTAGCAACATTCATCAGTTTACGTCTGCTCTGCTATATGAATGTGAGCCGACATTCATTATATACAGAAAGCTCATAATGATTTTCCAGCTGTACAGCCTGCAGTGTTGAGCTCCACCCACACATACACATACACAGACACACACACACACACATACTCACGCACTCAGTCACCCAAACCGCAGCTGGTGCTTTCATTATAGCGAATCAGCGGCAGCTAGCCTCTTGGGAGGAAGCAGCGAGGCTTCTTTTTTTTTAGTGTGTTTCTGCATTACACATCTGTTTTCCACATATCTGATATTTTTAACTTTACATACCATTATATTTACTTCTACATCACCGCTTGTATAAGATTATATGATTAGCCAGCAGCGTTTGTTGCTTATTTTTGTAATTGTAAAGTCAGCGGAGCGATATTTGGTGAGAGGAATGTGTTCGTGTGGAGGTAATGTGCAGTAAGCACTTCCTACATTCTGCTCACTTCTGCAGCTAATTAGAAGGAAAAAGTCAAGATTTGGAGTCACTATATGGTCGTGCTGTCTGCCTCAGTAAGAGGCCCTCTCTGCTTGTTGTGGGAAACTGTTAAAGTTACTTAAAGTATACATCAGACCGGCAATACGGCATCCAGAGCAGGCTCACATGCCAACCCTTTTGGGGGAAAACAATCCCTCACGGACAGGAACAGCATAGAGAGAGGAAGTTGAAACGTGTCCAAACTTCTACTTTAAACAAATCGGTAATAGTAATAACGCTATTTGGCGATGCTGCTTTCAGCCATTACGCTCCAAGCTGCTGGAATACAGTCATACGTTAACGTTATAGCAGCATCAGACTGTCATGTCCAACTAAATCTCAGCCTATAGATCAAACAGGTTGGTTATTTACAGACAACACTTAGTCGTGATTAACGTGATTCAATCAAATATGTATAGATGTCTAGATAAGCAATATCCGGCCACTGTGTTGGACGGGGGAAGACTGAAGGGACCTGACAGCGATCAACCTTCATTTATTAAGGTATCACGAACGCTCAGGTTCAGGCAAGGTCTCAAAATAACTATTGGACCTGTGTATAAAACAAACGTTTATATAACAAGAGATGAATGCATACAAATTTGTCAGAATTACAATCCAAGCATACATCAAATTGCATTGAAGTCTATGGGATTTCAGGTTTAAACGGGGCGCGGCCTTGACTTTTTGTGAAGTACCCGTATGTGTCGGTCTGGATACCGGAGGAGATATAAAAAGTTCTGCTGACTTGCTAGCCAGCCTGTACCCTTCTCTTTTCATTATATGAATTTGGTGTTGCAGTCATAAAGATGCAGGGGCGTTTATGAGAATGTGAAGATGATGCACTGCGGGTCGTGCCCCCTCGAGGAGGACACTTCATCGCCCACTAGCATCGGCGCTGCCTGCTCTTCGGCTGACACAGGTGATTCTACAAACTCATCAAGGATGAAGTGAACGTGCTGATGTGTCGTCTGGAGCGTTTAGTGCACCGAGTGAAATACTGATCCTTGCGTGTGCAGCATAAGTACAACATCTGCGGATCATCCGGAGCAAGATGTTTTCATGTAATCATGAGGGTTTTGTGCCTCATTTCATCATATAACACCAAGGCAAACATCAGAGAATGACAGCAGATAACTCACACTTATCTTTGTAGCATCCTTTGGCATGTCCTCCTCAGGACCCACCTAGAACAAAATAGTTTTAATAATTCATTATTACAGTTAGATTGGGGTTATGAACATAAATGAGAATATATGTACCCGAGTGTCAACTTGCCATGCAGGCAATATATGTCACTAGATAACTAGATTCTCCGAAAAGCGATGTGCTCCACAACTACGGTAAGTGCTTTAGGTCAAACTTGAACCATGAAGTCCGTCCATAAATTGGGATGGACGTTGACAACTGACAATTTGGGTGATTTTTTAACATTTGCCTTAATTTTATCATCCAAATAACTTTGTGTAACCTGCAATTTAACAGGTTGATTGTCTGACAGCTTGTGCGACGTGTGGCTCTCAGACTTCTTTTTTGCGATGTTGCCCTGTTCCCAGATCTCTATACTAAGTTACATTTTGAGTGCAATAGTATTTTTACAAATGAGAATGATGGCCAAAACTATATATATATAAAAAAAAAAATAAAAAAAAAACGTTTTCAAAGATTGTAAATATCCTTTAAAGCAGCAGTAGGCAAGTTGGAGCAAATATGATTAAAAGGGTTATTTTTATAAAACTATATCCTATATCCTGACAGTAGTGCATGAGACAGGTAATCTGAAAAAAAAACATGTTCCTCTGTGTCGTCCAGTGCTCCTAATGGCATCTGTAAGATTTCACAGACCGGAGGAAAACAACCAATCAGAGCTGAGCTGGAGCCTTGACTCTGAGCAGCTGTCAGTCACTCGCGAACTCCAATCAAACAGTCAAACTAGGTAGCTCTGATCAAATATGAATCAATATTCTGTTACTGTAATGCCTATTTCTCGCATAAAATGTTTTCAGAAACATCTTGTAGTGTACTGTTTAGCTTTGTGACCCGGCCGCCATGTTGAGATCAGTTGAGGAAATACCAAGCACCGCCCACCAGCCGGAGCAAACTTTCTCATTTTACAGCTAAACAGTACACTACAAGATGTTTCTGAAAACATTTGAGGCGAGAAATAGACATTACAATAACAGAATATTAATTCAGATTTGATCAGCGCTGCCTAGTTTGACCGTTTGATCGGAGTTCGCGAGTGATTGACAGCTGCCTCTGTTGAATGAACAGCCAAAAGGAACGCTCTCTCTCTCGCTCTGAAATAACCTGTGATTGGTCAAAGTCTCCCTACATTTTATACAGCCTGTAAACAGAGCCATGAGGAGATGCAGAAGTCTAGTTTTCTCTCAGAACACTTGAATTACAATATGCTGAAAGGTTATTAGGGAATTTTTGCCCAATGATGCCAAAAATATTCTGCCTACTGCTGCGTAAAGCCAAAGCTGGAAATAGGTTGATGAGAGTTCATTTTCAGATGTTGCATAAGAGCTCCTTATTTCGCATCCAAAGGCAGTCAGTCAGTTCCTGTTCTGAACCTACTTCATTGGTCGTCCAGGGCTGTCTGTCCGTCCAGTCCAGATGGTTCCTGATGTACCACCACTGGATCTCCAGAGAATACGAAGGCGTTCCCGCCCCTCTGAAGGAGCAGGCCATCTCCACGTCCTGACCTCTCTGAGCAGTCATATCATGAGGCACCTCTGTGAACATGGCTGGACACACAAAGAAGGAGACACAGTTAACAAATGGTGTCTACTCAACGGTGTTCAGTGCAGGTAGAAGAGAAAGACTAAAGATGATCCCTTATAGTGGTTTCAACAGAACAGCCTGGTAAAAGCCAATCTGCAAAAACAGTAGCAAACGTTATGCTAACAAATACCATATAATAATAATAATATTAACACATATTATAGCAGCCCTAACACTGAGCTGAACTCAACCATGGAAAAAAAAGGTGCAATCTTCCACGGTTGCATTTTCACGATGCCAAGTGTCTGTGATGGTGAGACTGGTGAAAAGGGGAGGTGGAGTGTGTGTTAAAAAAAGTGAGGGAAGTGAGGAGAAGATAAAGTATGCTGAATTCAAGCACAGTAAAATGAAAGTAAATAAAAGTAAAATGACAGATCAACTGTGTTTTCAAAGGGCGACGTACAATTGTAACTTTGTCTCTAAGTACAAAATGAATTGCGGTTGATATATGAAATGTAACGTTCATGCACCTTTGCCAAAGGGTTACATTTTGTGTAACTTGTAAAGAACGCTCGAATGTTAAAGGAATGCTGATTTTTCGGAAAGTTTGTTCTGCGTTCCCTTTACATTCTTTGACCAAAATATAACATTCTACACATCTATTATCCCTCTTAGACCCACATAGACTAGTTTTTGTCTGTCACTTGGGCTCATTGGATCCACAAGAGTCTCAGCTTTCCAGTATATACCCAATTTATGCAACTCCAAGACTGTTCAGGGACCCCAGTATGCAGAAAATATCCAAATACACCATTTTTAGAATAGCAGAAAATAACACATTTCATTCTGCACACATACTGCATTCAAAAAACTGCATGTGATTATCATAAAGTGGGCATGTCTGTAAAGGGGAGACTCATGGGTACCCATAGAATCTATTTTCATTTACATATCTTGAGGTCAGAGGTCAAGAGACCTCTTAGAAAATAGCCACGAGCATTATTTCTTCACCAAAATGTAGCTTTGGAGCGTTATTTAGACTCCTTCCCGACATGCTAATGTGACATATTTGGATTCTTGTTTCATATGATACCACAACCTTCACTCCTTTAACAGCCTCTGAAAGACAGTAAAGTTGGGGCGGCGATCCTGCGGGTTTCGGCGGAACGGTTAGACATTTTGGGTATTACGATTACCCGTTTTCTTTGTGCGGCCCAGTCTCAGTCCCACGGTGTCAAAATACTGTACTATACAGTGTTTTAGAAAGTAATGCCAAGGGGTCAGTATGTGATCTGTAGGGTAAATATGATACTCAATTCAGGAGCTGTTGGGTTTAGCTTAGCCTGGAAGAAGGGCAAAACAGCTGGGCTGGCTCTGTCCAAATGTAAAAAACAAAACAAAAAAACAACAGCACCAAAGGTCAAAGGAATGTTTTGAGAATTGATTTTAAGATGCTACCAGTTGTTGCAGCCTGAGCTCCTCAGGCAGGCTCCTTGTGGACACCTTTAGTCTTTAGCCTGGACACAGGAGGTCAGTGCCTGAGGCTCTTAGGTTGTGTTCAAGAGAAACAGAGAGAGAGAGAGATCTAACATCCAGTAAAACATGTCAACTCTTCTTCAGATTCATCTTAAAAGGAGAATAAAACAATCTGACAACCTCAGATTTTGTAGCATTTCTGAACACATTAAATGTTCTACATCTTTTCAATTAAGTCATTAAAAATTGAGTGTTTCAATCTATTAATGAGGAGACAGTATAGTATTAAAAAGCTGCATTGAGGTCAGGAGCACCGACTCTGAGCAGTCGTCTTCATAAAGATCTCTTTTCTTTGCTAAGTTTATACATGAAAGCTAAATAGGTCGAGAGAAAAATGATCAATACATTTTTTACAAGGCTGAGGTTGTAATGTTGTGAAGATGCACAACATCAAAGAAGACTTGAATTACAGGGACAATCAGCACTGTTGCATTTCATATTAGTGCTGGTTCAAAAGTGTTTTTAAAGAAAACCAAAACACTTTACTGTTGTTTCTTTAATTGAGGTTCATTTGCTGATGCAGAACATACAGGGACCAACGCCTACCCTGGCAGCTTGTCACATTTATTACACACTGGCTTTAACTAATTAATGAAATAAACATGTTTTTCATATTTCTTTCACTGGACTTTGGAACTGTAAAGTATCGTTTTAAAAACATGCTAAATACACCAAAGATATGTAGTTTCATCCTGATGAATAGAAGTTGAATTATTCGTGATTTTACTATCTCAAAGTTGAGTTGGTTCGGGCATCCGATCAGATCGACTCCTCGACCCAGAATGCACTGGAAAGATTACATTGTATACTGTATCTCATCTGGCTTGAGAGCGTCTCAGGATCTCCCAGGAGGAGCTGGACGACATTGCTGGGAGGAGAGGGAAGTCTGGTCTAATCTCTGCTTATCCTGCTGCCACCGTGAACCTGCCACGGATAAGCGGCAGAAAAAGGGATAGATGGATGGAAATTGCAAGTTTCAATTGATTATAGTTTGACTAGAAAAGTGTCCTATTCACTGACATTTCCCCCAAAAGCATTAAACGACAAGCAATGATCCAGCAACGGGGACAACAGATTTTTTTACAGGATGCGAGATTTGACACCTCAGCAACAAAGACATAAACTTAATTTCATAGCCACAAAAGACCAATATTAAAGCCCACAAAACCAGAGGTAATAAAGACGAAGCATTTCACAAAGAATGCTCATAACCTCAGTAGAGCCTTGGACAGGAAACCAGGAAATGATTAAATAATTTTAACAAAAATTAGAGATTCATATTCACTAACCCATTACTCAGCTGTGTAGCCCTGCATGCTGTTACTCTTGCTGTACACTCATAAGCAACTTACAGCCTAGAATAGTTGTGCAAAGAAGCTTTATTGCACTAATTTGCTGCTGATACCAAACCTGAACAGCGTGAAGTGTTACATATTCAGTTGCAGAAATCTAAACCCACATTTTAGACGTTTTTGGTCCCCACCAAGCTGCGCAACACCATTTAAAGAAAAAGAAGTAAAAAAGAAAAGTGAAAAAGAAATAATCTTTGTATGAAAGATTTTGTTTAAAAGGGAGCGATAAATCTTCTTTACTCATGAATATTCAGTAGCGTTAATGAACAGGGAAAGGTATATTTATCGTTTCATGGCAAACAATAGGTAAAAAGAGACACCAGCACATTGCAGTGTATTTTGCTACAGTACCTATTTGGCTGCGTTTTTCTGTCTGTATCAGTGGTTTTCTTGTCTTACTTGAACGGATTCGACTACTGTTTGTGTCTCGTGTGAAACAGAATGTCAGTATTCCCTTTAAGCCAAACCATGTGACCATGCGATTAATCACGATTAAATATTTTAATTGCTTGCCGGCCCCCCGTTTTAAGTAATATTTACCCCTCCTCTCTTGCCTTTCATGGTAAATTCTCCACTGAAACCCAAACAAAATTTCCATTAAAGGTCCCATATTGTGCTAATTTCAAGTTCATACTTGTGTTTTGTGTATCTATTAGAATATATTTACATGCTGTGATGTAAAAAAAAATACCTTTATTTTCCTCATACTGTCTGCCTGAATAGGGAAGGGAAGAGATATAGTGCATGAAGGATTGATTTACAAAAATTAATTATTAAAATGTGGAATGAAAATTAAAAAAAAAGGCTCAAGTGAACCTCTCTCATATAAGGAGGATGAAACCATTATTTGTTTTATAATGAAAGCTCCATATATCACCATAAAATAATAAGAACTGCATTTTCAATCAATACTGCGACTGTCACAATGTTTTCCACTCGTCATGTGTTGAATTCCCTTTGAAACCAGTAGATCACATGTGTTTTCCCTCTGGGGAAATTTTGTGTCACACATGAAGAGTTTAATTTCAAGTTTAATATCAGCACCACGTTATTCAAGTTAAAGGTCCCATATTATGCTCATTTTCAGGAACATACTTGTATTTCGTGTTTCTACTAGAACATGTTTACATGCTGCAATGTTAAAAAAGACCTTTATTTTACTCATACTGTCGGCCTGAATATGCCTCTGTCTTAAACACTCCGTTTTAGCGTATTTTGACGGAATTGCGACGAAATTGCAACAGAATTACGTTGCTAGGCAACAGCTTGGGTCCATGTGTACTTCCTGTCAGCTGATGACATGTACATACACTGCGACCAGGAATAAACTGGCACACATTTAGAATGTTTACGTTTAAATCTGTGTAAAGAGTCTAAATATTGTATATTTGTGACATCAGAAATGGACTAAAATCCTCATAGCTTGTTTCAAATGCAGAGTTTCTGAATATGGGCTGCGTGCATTTCCCTGTGGATTGAGCGTTTCGATACTCACAGTAATTATATAGGCCTTAAACCTGTTTTATAATAAAAAAAAACATGAAAATCTCACTTTTTTATAATATTGGACCTTTAACCAACTATTTCATGTTACTGAAGTGTAGCTGCCATTCTGAGCTTCAGAAGAGTGACACTTCAGAGGATTGTGTGTGTTTTTAATTTTGCAGTCATTCAAAAGAAAGTACTTCTGCAAACTTTAAAACTGCGAACCTTTTGCCCCTACTCATAGATTTGTCTGGCTTATTCTGTCAATAAGAATGAGTAAAACCTGCGCCAACTAAGTGCCGTTCATAGATTAACCTCGGCTGCTCAGCCACCGAGGCCCCGCTATGGATCTGTCTTGTATTACCAGAGCAGTACAAGCCTCTAGTCATACATCCCTCTTGTACATTGATCAAATCTGCTTGTATTTTTCATTTGTGAAACCCGAAACGCACAAGGTATCGATTTGACATTACACAGCCGGAGCCAGCAACAATGCCCACAGCCCCTCTCTTGTTGATAATATTCAAAGCTGGGACATAAAAACTGCTGTGTAAGAGATGGAGCCTCTGAAGTCGCTCTCAGCAGTGATAATCTGTCTTTTCCCACTTAGCTGGGAAGCCCACAAAGCCAAATCCATGAACATTATCCGACCTAATGCTTCACACATTCGGAGACCAGGAAAATGTGATAATCATCACTGGTCCATTATAATGTAAAGGAGATCATTCTCACGGAGCAATTTACACAATCCACACAGCAAATGCTAATCTGATCATATGACCTGTCCGTCTCTTTCACTGAAACATTGTAATTTTTAATCATTTTAGCACATATACTACAGCTTTTATTGTAAAAATTGGGACAAATCAAACTAAAATCTCACAGATTACCACCAGTGGACAACCTCCGGGGTCTGAGAAGTGAAGCCAATGCAGAAGCTCCTTAAACCTGCATTCTTTCTAACAGCCAGCAGGGGGCGACTCCTCTGGTTGCAAAAAGAAGTCAGATTGCATAGAAGTCTAGGAGAAAATGAGCCTACTTCTCACTTGATTTATTACCTCAGTAAACATTGTAAAGATGAGTTTATGGTCTCAATCGATAGTTTCAAGTCTTCTTCAACACAGCATGATGTTCATTTAGTAAATTATGGTCCCATTTAGAGTCAAATAGACCATAAAGCAGGGGATGCTTTAGGGCGGAGCTACCTTGTGATTGACAGGTCACTACCACGGGCTGGGAGTTGTCCATATTTTCGTCTTACAACTTTAACCCTTTCATAGTTTCAGTACCTGAAAGTTAATTAGAACCTTTTTGGTCACCTAAAAATGTCTTATTCAGCATTCGGTTGTACTTAGCTCCACCCTCTCATGTCACTTCTGGTTGCAATAAACCAAGATGGTGTCCAGAAGGCCAAGAAGCTGTCAGGGGCCCAAAAATCACCTTCCTAAACCGTGTCAACACTGAATCCGTTATATGCACTTCCGTTACATCATGTAAACAAACCACGTAGGCTACCTATCAGTTGTGCGTTCGAGGTCAGACTTGACACGTAACCACTTATTTTCCTTTGTTTGTTCTTTTCAAACAGGAAACACACATTTAATATTGTGATATTTACTGGAAATGATACAATATAGGCAACAGCAGTAGGAAACTTTAGCGCCCTGGTGATCTCCCTCCAGCCCGCGGCCACCTTATTAACGCTGTTGTAGTGAAATGAGGAGGTATCGTATAGAGATAACTCCTCATTTGAACTTCACCAATCAGCCGCTCCTGGTCCATTGAGGCGATTTCAAAGCGAGCGACAGGAATAAATAGAAACAGCTGGGCGTCTGACAAAAGTTCAGCTCAAAATGGCGTGCCGCGCTGTGCCTCGTCGCTCACGGCGAGGACATTCCAATAAAAAAGGACATGGTTCTTAAGCAGTGTTGTTAATCACTTTGCAGAGCACCAGACCTGCAGGGTGAACTTTTAATGACTGAGTACACGTTTCTTCTTGTTATTATGAAGAGGGATCAGGGATTTAAATCTATAGCACTGTAATTGTTACGTCTCATATGTTGGAGAATACTGAAATCTGTGTCTGTGATAACATTTGAGTCCAGGGCAGGCTGCCAAATTAGCGTTGATACATTTGGCGCTCCGGCTGCTGTCCGTGGTGCTGATCTAAGGATGGTTTGCAGGCATAGCAATTGTCTGCCTTGCAGTTGTCTGGAGTGGTTGTGTGTGTATGTGCGTGTGTGTGCACGAGCATGCGGCTTGTGTTTGGGGGCAAGGGCCGAAGAAAAAGAAATTTGCACCAGGGCCGATCACAATTATGTTACGTTGCCGGTGACGTCACGGTGACTACGTCCACTTCTTATATATACAGTCGATGATTAGCACCTTAAATGTAATTACCATCTTCTACTGCTCTGCATATCTCTATATTCCTTTGATTCTGGTGTGACAATGATTCAAACATGTGGCTATCTGACGCCATATCTCTTAGTAATAGTCATCTATAAGCTCCGCACTCTCATTGTTGAGGCCATAAAAGGCTGCGATGAGTTGGGTCGGCTCACCCAGAAGCATTATCATTATCTCCAAGATAAACAGTGGAAGGCTCTCGGGTGATTGCTGCGAATCAGTGCACGAAAGCTACAGTACAGCAGCCACATCCACGTCAGTCCATTTACTACAGGAGGAAGTGGAGATGGACGGAGAAATGAATATGAGAGAAAGTGTTCACGAGACTCTGTATGTGTGTTTGTGCGACGGGCGAGAAAATAAATCACCAGAGATTGAATTAATGAGCGGGTCTGTGTTTCTGAGAGCGAGCCTCTGTGCGTTTGCGAGAGACTAATATATCGTGAGGATAAAGGGAGAAATGAATATGAGACTGTGCGTGTGACAGAGAGAGAGAGAGAGTGGCAGAAGAAGAGGAGGAAGGCGGAGGACAATGTGTGAGGTAGCAGATAGCCGTGGGCGGGTGCTGCTGCGACGCCTGTTATTGTTTATTTCTTTGACAAATGGAATGTGGTAATTACAGCCGTGATAAAACTGGAGCAGGAGATGTTTCTTTGTGGCGTACTATTACTCCAGCCTACCTACACCTCCACTTACTCCATCTAATAGCTTGTTTACACAGGCAGTATAGACAGAGAGATCTACCTTTGGGTGACACACACTCCAAGATGACAATGTTTCAGGAAGAAAGAAAGAGAGACTGTTTTACATTAAAGGCCATAATTTCAAATAAAAATCACAGGAGTTACACCAAAAGTAGTAAACTGTACACACACGTTTAGTTTAATGAGTGGGTTGGCAATATTTGTGGTAACTGACAAATCAATGCACTACAGACTGGACATTGTGTCCAGTCAAACATCGGTGTAACTAATAACTTTAAAGCTCCACTGATCAATATTTGTATAGTAACGCTCAATCATATTATTCTGTGTATTAAGACGGGTCAGTGATGAATCCACAGAGAATTGTTACCCGACTTTGCAGCTTTTGGTGAGCGTCTGCCAGCTTGTTTTGGAGTGCAGTTGATTCGGCCTTAATAATGGTTGAATCCCATTTTAGACGTCCCTGTACGACTAAATGGAACGGAGCCATCGTTAATGCTATTAGTTACACCTGTGGTTTTCCTGCATTGAGGAAAAAGACCTTAGGCTATGGTCGAAAGTCAAAAAATGACGTCCTAACGTCTTTTTCCTAACCACCTTTCCTTGACCTCGATGGAAAACGTCATGAGGTCAAGGAAAGCCCTTGTATAAAGTATTTCCTTTTATAATTGTAATGTAAATGTAATTGTAATGTAAATGTAATATAATTTATTATTTTAATGGAGTTTCCTCGCAAAAAGTATTTCACACGTTTGTACCTGTACAACCGGCGTGACAATAAATATCTTGTATCTTGTATCTTGTATCTTGAAATATGTGAAGGAGAATTCAGAAGAACTTATGAAAAGACAACTGTGGTGTTAAGAGAATGTACTTACACTATAGGCTTTGTCATTATGATGCGACGAATGCGGATGTTATTGATGTGAGTCTGCCGTGGTGAAACTACAATGTTCTGACGACGGACTACAAAAGGTGCTGCTTCCCCCCCGTGCGTTTTTAAATAGGTCATTCAATGACAGGCTGCTTCACCCGCAGTGTGTGAAAGAGAGATACCACCGGTCCTTCTGCTGCTGGAACACTAAACATCAACATATAATAAAGGATTATCTGACCTTAAACGTGGACAACCGGTGAGAAATACCGGTTGAAATAAACAAAGGAATTTATGATAAATATTTAGTTAATTGTTTGAGTAATGGAGGAGGGATAGGATCATATACTTCTTCCAACTTCTTTTCGGACACGTAATAATTATTTATGTAGATTATTTGTTAATTGACAGTTTGCTGAAGTTGGAAGAAGTATATGATCCTACCCCTCCAATATGTTTACTGTTCATTTTAATTAATTAAAAAATAAAGTGAAACGAAATGGTTGTCACTATCCACTTACATTAAACATGAATCCCAATTAGTATTCGAGTGTATGAAAATAATATGCAAGATAAGCATATTATGTTGCATCGCTTTAAATGCTGCGGCCGCATGGAATTGTGGGATGTTATTCTCTCCTTTCCTTCGGTAAAGGATGGTCCAATGTATCCTATGCTAAAAGAGATAATAAAGGAAGCGTTGAAGCACCTTTCTTCAGCATTTAGAGAATTCAAACAGCTCTTATCACGGCAGCTACTGAGATATTTCCGGGAACCTTTCTAAGCAAAAAGGACTTTTTGACCGCAGCCCTGCACTTCCATGCTCCTATACAAAGTAGTTTGAATGCACTCAAACTTCAAAACAAAACAAAAAAAGAAAAGACCAAAAGCCAGTGTTGGGCAAATAACTTGTAAACTGCAATCAATTACTCATATTTATTATTCATTGAAAAAGTGATTACATGACTTTGCTAATCACTCAGCAGCAAAAGTAATGCATTAGAATACAGCACTATCTCCAACAAAATGATGTTCCCATACAACTAAACTGAACTCAGTTCAATTAAGTTTCGAGGGAATCTTGTTTTCTTCCGGATTATATTGGAGTTTTTAACGCGTGGTTAACGTTCTAAATTGAAACAAAACAAAACAAAGAAACACAACAAAACTTCTTCATTAGGTTTAGTAAAAATGACTGCGAAATTTAAGTAAAACAAAACAAAAACACAGCATAACTATTTGGTTAGATTTAGTATGATTTGGCTTACGATGACTATGTTTGTTATGTTGTTCTGTGTGCTGAGGATCTCATCGCTGCTTTTTGCAGATGATGTGGTCCTGTTGGCATCATCGGTCTGTGACCTCCAGCACTCACTGGATCGGTTCGCAGCCGAGTGGGACGCAGTCGGGATGAGGATCAGTACCTCTAAATCTGAGGCCATGGTTCTCAGCAGGAAACCGATGGATTGCCTACTCCGGGTAGGGAATGAGTCCTTACCCCAAGTGAAGGAGTTCAAGTACCTCGGGGTCTTGTTCGCGAGTGAGGGGACTATG
>CAKALG010015056.1:0-12526 GCA_916700815.1 Helicolenus hilgendorfi | reverse complement strand
AGGGCTTCGAGGACGGCGACGGGACCAACGGAGAGTCCGCGGATCATCTAGATTTAAGCAGCAAGGTGAGGCCTCACTGTACTGTAAACTGTAAACTGCACCTGGTAACGTTGCTTTTTAAAGGTGGTTTAAAGGTGTTTAACGGTGTTTGTTTTGATTCGGTAAAGGAATGCTGTGCAGTAGCATGACGTCATCTATGTTGCATGTGAAAGCTGCACATTATGTGCTGGCTGCTGCAAAAACACCAGAAAAGTGACACGTATGATAAGATTAAGATATACTGCTATTGTCCCCGTGGGGACATTTTTCCAACTGCAGTTACAAGCACTAAATGAAAACAACATCATCAACAACAATAATAAACGATTCTACACAAGACAGGGAAACAGTTTGACAGAAACAGATGTTTCAACACATACACAGTCCACGTACATAATGAATGGCACATACTATCACACACACCATGGCAGGTATTGCACCCAGGCAGTGCACTGCACTGTCTACCGTCTTGGCCATATTGCACAGACAATAGCCCAATATTACACAGATGCAATATATTGCACTGTCCCAATTTAACATATTGCACTGTCAATATGATAGCTTTGTGTTACGAGTTGTTGAGGAGTTTAATAGACATCGGCAAGAATGAATGTTTGTAACGGTTCAATCTGCACCGTGGGACTCTATATCTCCTGCCGGAAGGTAAAAGTGTGATGCACTACGTGTGTTAACTGTCAAGTTGAGGAGCACCTTTAGCCACAGACTCATCACACCCCCTCGGCACAACACAAAGCTTCTGGGTCAGTCCTTCATGCTGGTAGCAATCAGGCTCCACAACCAAGGCTGACCCCCATATGAGAACTATGAGGACTTTAAGAACTTTAAACATGCACTATCTGTAACCATCTTGGACTCTAACCACTGGCGCACTTTACACTTACTTTACACTATACATCCTATATACCACTTTATAGACTGCACATATGTACATATTACATTTATTTATTACAAACACTACATTTATGTATTGACGGACTGTACAAGTCACTCTGTATCTTTTATATCTCTATTATTGTTTTTAGAATTTTTGTATACCTTTACCTCCTGTGTTTCACTCTGTTTGCTGATGTTGCTGCTTTGACACCTGAATTTCCCTCCGGGGATTAATAAATGTTCATCTTATCTTATCTTAACTGCATCCAGCTGGCAAATTACCCAGCCATGGGGTATATCTACTGTGTGTGCAAACTTTGCAGCCATTTGTATATTGGTTTAAAAGAAGCAGCATACTTTAGTGAGTAATTTGCAGAGCACATAGTCTTTAAACAAATGCTAGCTTTGTGATTACTCATTGAAGTTGTGACTTCAAGACACCGACAAAATACTTGTTTGACTCTTTGTTTGCTCATGTTTGACCTGACTCTTTCCCCTGTCCTTCACTTTTCAGCTGGTCCTAGTGAGTCCAACAGCTCAACAGTACGATTCATTACTACGGCATCTGAGGGAGCAGATAGATGAGGGCTGCGGAGAGACAATCTATGTGGTTGGGATGGGCTCAGGTAAGGCTAACTAACTTTGTGAGCAACTTGAGGATGAACTCTTCAACTGAGCAAACACTTGAGTCCACCGAACAGCACATAATTCTAATAGAATGGCATCTAAAGGTACCTTCAAATGAAACTCTTGAGCTTGTGTTTACAACAACATGGGAAGTCGTGTACAACGATGTGCTTGGCGTTCAAGTGGTTAAGTCGTGAGAACACCGCTGCTAAGCAACGGTAATATTATTATTACTGTCAGTTTCTAGAAGCCACAGAGGCTAACAATTTAGCAAGCTACCAAGTTGGTAACATAATGCAGGAAATGCAAAGGCATAATGACAGAGGAGAAAGACGAGGCTATTGGGAATATCAACATTTTCCTCAGACATATTATACAATTACGAAGAAAAACAACATACAACTAAAATTATAATATATTCACTTATTATGCATTGAAAAATTTACGTCAACAAAAACATCACAACTGGAAGCTTTCAGAAACTTTCCATTTACGAGGTTGTGAATACGACAAGAGGTGGCCGTTCATACGGACTCCCCTCGTGAACATGGTAAACACGACCACATTTGAAGGCACCACAAGAGCCGTAGGCTATTTCCTATGAGTTGCTTCAATGTCTAGACAACACTAGCTTTGTGTTTGGTTTGTCCGTTCTGGGCTACTGTAGAAACATGGCGGAGCAACAGGACTCCGTGAAGAGGACCTGTTCCCTGTGTAGATATGAAGGACTCATTCTAAGCTAACGAAAACACAACGATTCATAGTTTCAGGTGATTATACACTAATGAAAACATAGTTATCAATATTATATTACATTTCTGCTAATAGATCCCCCCCCAAAATGTTGCACACTGTTCCTTTAGATGACGTGTTATATTACAAGTTTGGTTAAAATGATTCTTGATGGATCTTTTGCTCACTTAAAGAGTGTGAAGATTCATAAAGTTATGTTCTGTAAGGTATGTGCTGTATGTCTTGACCGGAGCAATGAGCTGACACATTTCTGCATGTAGTTATGTTGTCTTCCATAGAGTACGATGGAGGGAAATGCATGGGTTACGTAGGTCAAAGATAAACGCTTCCGGTGGTGGATTCAGAAGATAAAGTAAAGTGTGTTATCCTTGAACAACCCGTGGCATGTGTACGGTCATTTAGGGAAAAAAGCCAGGCCACCAGTGTGTAGTAGCAGAGCCGTCACTTCTGTCAGCTGTGTGTCCTCGCAGGCAGCTAACCCCATTTTGTTTGCTATTTAGTTTTCATTCGGAACCCCTCTGCCTATCACACAACCACCAGGGCTTTTGTTGGAGCTATTTTTTGCCTGTTACAGCAACAAGTGTGACCCATGTGGCCATGTTGGTGGGTCAAAGTGCATGTGTGAAAGGGTGTCATTTTCACCTTAGTCAGCACAGGGACAGTCAATAGTTCACCAGTTCATGTCTGTCTGACAGCTGGAGAAGCAGCTAGCTGTCTGGCCTACTGACCTATCTCAGTCTGGTACAACCAGGTTTTGTGTCCAGTTAGTAGGAGGAGGGTGTTTATATTGAGAGAAGCAGCAGTGAGCTACTTAAGCCATAAAGTAACTGGTAGTGACTGTAGGCCTAACATAACTTTATTTCACTGAAAAAGACACCTATTGTAGTGTATTTGTGGGTTTTCTTTGGAAAATTTACATTTACATAATGATATATATCTCTATGTAGTAACCTATGACAATCTTGGTTATGATCCAGTCAATTTGGTAAAATGTTTTCTCATCTCCACACTACACCCACTCCTACCTCACCCTTAAACCACCTATTTATTACCTCCGCCAAGGCTGAAGCCCTAGTTTACTCTTTCTTCTACAAAAGTCAGCTTCCAGCGTGGTATTTGTCCACCTTGTCACCATCCTGTCATAACGCAAGTTACAAACATCCCCAGGGTGCAGCTTTACAAAGCCCTGACATTTGTCAGACATGCTTTGAAAGTACATGCTCATTGTTGTTGTTTTTTAAAACCTGTATTTCAGGAGAGACTTCATTTAGAGTGAACAATAATTTATTACATAGTGCACAATAATATGAATAGTGAAGAGTCCTTTATCCTGTTTTTAACATCTTGCATGCCTATAAAATAATCTTGTAGTTCACACCAAGACGAGGGTGCAAAAACTTTAAAAACACTTCCACCAAAAACGTTGCAGGTTCTGTAAGGTACTCTTGATACAAGCATACATTAAATAGCAGATCATTTTCTCTTCTGCATCAGAGTAACTCTCTTTTCCCTCTTTCTCCTCTCTCCTCTCTGTTCAGACGGGGGTGACTACGGTCTGGATGAGAAGGACATGGCGGCGTCGGTCGCCACGGTGCGGTCGCTATGTGAACAGATCGAGGCTGACCTGATCTTGCTCAGAGACAGGACAGATGCTGGCGGAAAGATTCGGGACTACCTCATCCGGCGGCGTGTGGGCGAGCAGGATTTCTTGGAAGTCAGGTAAAATTAAGAGAAATGGTTCTGGCAAAGGAGAATAAATAAGTCATATTTTAGTTTATAATTTAGCACCCCATTAGCCCTAAGTGACTGTCTTTGCTGCATTATATATTATATTCTATATTTTTGTTTTAAGACTAAGACTTAATCTAAAATAACTGCCAAAATTTACACTGCTATCAACTAAGAGGGGGCAGCCCTACTGTATTTATATTGAGTCATGTGTTGAGGAAACATGTTCATTTACAGCAACAGCCTCATGGGGCCTCATATTCTCCTTCCTGTTGTCTCCAGAGTGGCGGTGGTAGGGAATGTGGACGCAGGGAAGAGCACTCTGCTGGGTGTTTTGACCCATGGTGAGCTGGACAACGGCAGAGGCTTTGCTCGCCAGAAGCTCTTTAGACACAAACATGAAATGGAGAGCGGCAGGACGAGCAGCGTCGGCAATGATATCCTGGGTTTTGACCAGGAGGGACAGGTGAGCTTCTGCCGGTGCTCTGGACTTTACTGTATGAGCAGTGGATGGCCGTGGCAAAATGAAGCCCCCCTATCCTACGTTTTCCAGTTCTCTACTGCTTTAATTTTAAAGATGTTTGGACTAATTAACATATTATATCAAAAGCAGTGCTTGGAGAGAGGTCATGTTATTATTAATTAATGTCATTACTACTTAATAAGCTAGCTTTGTTGATTCCTCAAAGTGTGATAGTAATTGTGAGATGTGATACGATAGCAACAAAAGAGGCATCATCAGACTGTGCACAGTTGCCTGGTTGCATGAGACCAAAACATAGATGTAAGTAGAGCCTCTCACACTATAGACATGTTTATGGTGTGAAATGGAAAGAGGGTCTTTCTTTATTCTGACAATCCAGGTTCACAACCAAATTGACGGGAAGCATTTTTCTTTCTGAAATATCCTGTTAATGTCAATATGAGCAGCAAATACATGTCCAATTCAGATTATATACTAGTACAATGTAAAGAAATGTAACTTTTTCAAATGAAATTCCTCTGGTTTTCATTTCTTTCACATACTGTGTAAGTCATCTTCTATTGTCTGTATATGTGTCTGCTTCTGCTCCGCTAGGTGGTGAACAAACCAGACAGCCACGGCGGCGGCCTCGACTGGACCAAGATCTGTGAGAAATCCTCCAAGGTCATCACCTTTATTGACCTGGCTGGCCACGAGAAGTACCTCAAGACTACCGTCTTCGGCATGACGGGACACCTGCCTGATTTCTGCATGCTCATGGTGAGAGAGGGTTGGGAAAGTGTGTGTGTGTGCTTGCCTTGGTTGTTTAATCTTTGGTCATTTGCGGTTATATTTACAATAGATTATTAAAGACAGCCCTCTTCTGTTTCCTTGTTCCTCCTCTCTCTTGTCTCAGGTTGGCAGTAACGCCGGCATCGTTGGCATGACCAAAGAGCATCTGGGTCTGGCTCTGGCCCTGAATGTGCCGGTGTTCGTAGTGGTTACAAAGATAGACATGTGTCCAGCCAACATCCTGCAAGGTAAAGAGACTTACCACTGTAATGCTTATTTAACTCATAGACCTATTAGTGTTTGATCACAAAAGAAGCTGTATATCTTTAATAACTAGCATTAAATCTCTGCTTAACTACTGACAAAGTAAGATAAGTTATTGTTGAAGTCCCCATGTGTTCAGACTGGTGGACAGAATGGTACTTTATCCCTTACTTATTAGCACCAGTACGTTAAGGATGACAGTGTTTTAATATTGGTGCCTTCAAATGAAACTCGTGAGCTCTTGTTTACAACATGGGAAGTCGTGTACACGATGTGCTTGGCGTTCAAGTGGTTAAGTTGTGAGAACACTGCTGCTAAGCAACGGTAATATTAACGTTACTGTCGGCGTCTAGAAGCCACAGAGGCTAACAATTTAGCAAGCTACCAAGTTGGTAACATAATGCAGGAAATGCAAAGGCATAATGACAGAGGAGAAAGATGAGGCCGTTGGGAATATCAACATTTTCCTCAGACATATTATACAATTACGAAGAAAAACAACATACAACTAAAATTATAATATATTCACTTATTATGCATTGAAAAATTTACGTCAACAAAAACATCACAACTGGAAGCTTTCAGAAACTTTCCACTTACAAGGTCGTGAACACGGTAAACACGACCACGTTTGAAGGCACCACAAGAGCTGCAGGCTATTTCCTATGAGTTGCTTCGATGTCATGACGGCACGCTTTAATGATGTTAAGGTAGTGTGTAGGAAACTCAACATTAACTCACAATAAAAGCCTCTCCGGAAAGGTTAAAACGCTGGAAAGGTTTTAATGTGAAACAAAAGGAGGAAGAGTTGAGTTTGCATAAAGAGCAAATTAACGAAGCAAATGGGAGCAGTTTAGAAAACAGGGAGTCTTCTTTTTAAAATATGATTAAATATTCTTTATAATTGGGAAGTTAGTTCTTCTATCTCTGATTAAGACCTAGCCCTTTCTCCAGTTTGCACTCATGAAATCCATCTCCTTGTGAAGCATTTTACTATTCAATATTTTTGCCGTCTGTTCAGTTGTGTTCCCAGACGCTGTGACAGCCGTTGTTTTTGTTCCGAGAATTACTCATGTGATGTATTTTGTGGGGATTTGTGTTTGTGCGTGTGTGTATCTGCAGAGACGCTAAAATTATTGCAGAGGTTATTAAAGTCACCAGGCTGCAGGAAAATCCCCGTGCTGGTCCAGAACACGGATGATGTCATCGTCACAGCCTCCAACTTCAGCTCTGAGAGGTAAGAGCAAAGACATGGACGGCAGAGGGATGCCAAGACATAAATAAATTGTCCAAAGATGGAGAGGAATGAAAATCAGACTGCAGAAAGATGACGTGACAGAAAGCAACAAAGAAAGTGCTTTATTTAATCCTTTATTTAAACAGGTAGTTCAAGTACGGACAGACACAGGAAATTCAAATACACAACTTACGTTAGTATCATTATACTGTAATGGAAGAATAGAATAGATCTTTATTGTCATTGTGCTTAGAACAATGAAATACTGCTTAGCAGTGTGTAACATAAAGGTACAAGTAAATAAAGTAGGAAAATTGATTTTATGTTTCAATTTTAGTTTAGTTTTTTTGCAGCTCATTCCATTTGTGAAGTCCGTAGTAGTTGAAACCAGTTCTTCCAAGCTCAGTTCAAATATGTGATACAGTTATTATACACAATTTTAAAATAAATTAGCTTTCTCTGTCAATATAACACACACTGAGCAATTTATTGCTTCAAATGACTACCAGCAACACTGATTGGACATCCACATTAAAAGTGCAGGACTTTCCCTTTAAGTCTAAAATTTGTTCAAATATTCATGTGCTGGTTTAACAATTCCTACAGGGAACCTGTCATCCCACCCTTAGTATTTGTCTTGTAATTACTGTGTTAGAGGGTCATTTTTAACATTTCCCCTCTCTCTGCAGGATGTGTCCAATTTTTCAAATCTCAAATGTGACAGGGGAGAACATGGAACTGCTGAAGATGTTCCTCAACCTCCTCTCTTCCAGAACGAACTTTAACAACGATGAGCCTGCTGAGTTCCAAATAGACGACACATACTCAGTACCGGTAAGAAATAAAACACGCAGCTTTTAGTCCGGATCATGACTTCTTCGTCTTTGTGTAATATTATTTCACGATCTGCGCAACGATCTTTGATTGGTCAGCAGGTGGTGCTTTCACACGAGTTGATCTGTTATCTTGAACATAACCTGCTCCGGAGAAGGTTAGATGTTGAGCATACAGTAAGTTAACATGGCGATCTACCCCGATAGGAAGTGAACCCCCGTCGTAGGATTGAAAACCCTGAAGGTTTTCAAGTTGCCTCGCTTACCCCAAATCCTGCTTTGGTAGTACAGGCCACTGCAGAGCAGGATATAAAAGCAAGCACATAGTGGGGAGGAGAGAATACTACTTTCTGAGTATGAAACGCAGATTGTGGTTGTTGTGTGAAAATTCATGATGAGGCGTGAAGTTTCACAGCTTGTTTACATTTACACCCTTAAGTAGAAAATACTCAATGTACAGAAAGAATCTGAAGAGAACTCTGCACTCAAGGCTTCACACTAGTGGAGACTGATGAAGACTGTCTTTATACATGTACGTGATTGTTGATTTATTTTTATTTTTTTCTTGGCAGGGGGTGGGCACAGTAGTTTCAGGGACTACGTTACGTGGAATGATACGACTCAACGACACTCTGCTCTTAGGCCCAGACCCGCTGGGCACCTTCATCCCCATCGCAGTCAAATCCATCCACCGAAAGAGGATGCCTGTCAAAGAGGTCCGCGGTGGACAGACGGCGTCCTTTGCCCTCAAAAAGGTTTGAATTACTGCTGTCATAGAACATTTTAATGCTTTTTATTACCTATTGCAAAAACAGCAAATAGACATCCTGACATATAACTTTTAAATTCTCGTGGAAAGGATATTTATTCTGAGACTTTTGGATGTAATATGCATATGAATTAGTTTCCTAGTTTTATAATCAGTTTTATATGACATGCAAATCCCAGTGTAGTGTTCTCTCGCTAATTCTGGTTTGGCTGCATCACTTCTCCACTTTCATTTTTCACTTTTGTTCCTGCTGGATTCTCTTCATGTCTCAGATCAAACGTTCATCGATAAGGAAAGGCATGGTGATGGTTTCCCCGAAGTTGATGCCACAGGCCACCTGGGAGTTTGAGGCTGAGATTCTGGTGCTACACCACCCCACCACGATATCACCGAGATACCAGGCCATGGGTTAGTTTCAGTCAAATCGCTGTAACACTAATATGCACCAGTTTATGGAGCTTCTATATGTCTTTGGTTTGATCTGTAGTGCATTTTGGGTGCATGAGGTCTGGCTTTATCCAAAAAACTACACGGTCACCCTGAAACATTGCTACCATGTCTAACTGGGTCACGCTCTGTCTCTCTCCATCCAATTAGTCCACTGTGGCAGCATCAGGCAGACAGCCACCATCCTGACCATGAACAAAGACTGTCTGCGGACAGGGGACAAGGCAGCAGTCCACTTCCGCTTCATTAAGACCCCGGAGTACCTACACTGTGACCACAAACTAGTGTTCAGGGAAGGACGCACTAAAGCTGTGGGCACCATCACCAAGGTACTGATGCTTTTGGTAACTTCTGTATTTCAGTGTAGATGTCATTTGAGTGTTAAAAGTTCCAATGAAACGGAAGTTAAAGCATCCCCAACTGCTGCACTGTAACGTATCTCACAGTGAAACAGAATATTTGAGCGGTGTACAGTTACGAGAGGGATTTAAATCAAATCATTCGCATTTGATTGGACCGATTCAAAAGTGAGCGGGCTTAGAGTTTAGCTGTGATAACGTTACTGCAGCGCGGGCAGTACATACAGATGAACGGCGCAAGGACGCAAAACTCCGCCGGTCGTTTTTAATGCCAGAATCTATATTTGCATCATTTGAGTCTATGTGGAGGTAGAAGGAAGTTACAGCTTCTATTGTTGTAGTCTGAATAACGTGTCGTCATATCTGTTCCGTATCCATCAACCAAACCAAAACATACATGCTGAAAATCAAACATTTTTACTGTATTCATTTAGATATTTTTCAAAGTAAAAGTCCCTAGAAGTGTATGATTCAACTTTTTCCCCATGGTCTAGTGTTAAAAAAGTTAACAAAATCGCAATACTTAAAAATCGCAATACATATCGAATCGGCACCGAAGTATCATGATAGTATCGAATCGTCCCAGCCCTACTAGTCGCCCAAAGTCTCATTTGATTGGATGAATTTGAAAGAGGTAAATCAACAACTAACACACGATTAAAACTGGGATGTATTTTTCATTTCCTGGGGACTTTAATATCAAAAACACTGATTAATGCAGCTCAACTGACACTGTCTGTGCTTGTGATTTCAGCTTCTCCAAGCAGTGAACACCCAGGCAGCGAAGGCCCAACAGGCGAAGATGCTGTCCAGTAAGAAGACTTTTAAAGATGGCACAGCAGCCAATGAGGAGGCTGGATCGACAGCACGACCGCCTAGTCCGAACTCAGCACAGCTAGCAGTGAGTAAACCCATTCTCTGTGTGAACCTTTATAATGTGTTTTTAAGGAAAACAACTGAGACATTTCCTGGTTAGAACATGCTTTATTTATCCAGTATAGTGATTAAAAGTATTTGATATTAAATCCATGGGCAGAGTTGGCCTCATGAATCACTGTTTTTTAAGGTTCATTGAACCAAAAAGGATCAATTCTCAATACAGAACTCACGTTGTGTCACTTTCTCCAATCCAATCCAATACTGCAGGACAATTACCCTTGATTCAGGGTAGTATCATTGATTACTATTTTTAATCCAGAAAGGCAGCAACTTCCCCGTTTACTTGTGTACAGTCCAGTCTTCCCCGGTCCACTAGGTGCTACCGTAGACTGTATTGCTACTGCCACGGCAGAAGTGTAGCAAAAGTCATGTAAAAAGACGGTGAATTGAGAGGCCTGCTGAGTTGTAACTGATGACTTGTCTGTACATTTACAAATCTGATTAAGCACACAGATTCTGAATTTGCAGATTCCTATACTCATTCACAAATCTTGTACACATTTAGAGATTCTTCACATGTACAAATCTTACTACGAACACACACGGATAAGTTACACAACTCTCCACGCACATTTACAAACATTCTTTAACTTGTGTAACAATATTTAATATCATCAAAATATAGGTGAGATTATATTCAAAATTATTTTGTAACGCTGCTCCAATTTGGATTCTTCTTTTGCATTTAAAATGCTACTCGTTTCCTTTTCTTCCTGCTTTTGACTCTTTAAATTTGCCAGTTAATTTCTCCTTCACTGTCTCCTCTCTTATTGGTCTTACCTTTCATTCGCCTTCTTACCCTGTCCATCATATCCTGCTTTTGTCTCCTCTTACGGTCACACCTGTCCTCCCTGTTAATTTACTCTCCTCCTCTCTGCCCTTCGTGCTCTTTCCTTCAACTTTAACACTTTACTTTTCTGCTACCATCTCTCCTGCTCTCCCTCTCTCTCTCCCTGTCTTGGCATGCTGCGTCAGACAGTGGCAGAGGAGGAGGCTCTATGTAAAGATGGCAACAAAGAGAACAAGGTAAAGGAGTTTTCTGCAGACCGTGGGAGTCATGATGAGGTCTTCTTCTTGTCTTCTTAAGCTTGGATGTTGTTTTGTTGTCAGTTTCTTCACTTTCTAAACCAATGTGTTCTAAGCATGCATACTTCAGTGCCTTTAAAAAGAGAAAAAATCATTAGCTTGTGCTGTGTTTCATGTTCATACATTTTTCCGAGTTGCCAAATGAAAACTTGTGTAATTGCAGGGTTTTCTGCAGCATTGTAGTGGAGGTGGGCCCCTTAACTGAAATTAATACCACACCTGCTAATGTCAAATGAAATTATTACACTTTTGAATATAACAATAAGCAGTGGTGCTACATCAAACAGAAGAAAAGATGTATATTTAATGAATGAGGAAATTATTGGGGGCTTACCACCTCCACTAAAAATTCCCCTGGAGTAAACGCTGAACTGTTGTGACTTCCCTTTTTCGTTTTATTCCTCCCTCCTAGGACAAACTTTAACCAAGTCTTTACCCTCTTAACCTTTTTTTTTAAGTTCAAAGCACGAGTGAGGAATGCATCTTAAAGGGATAGGTTGGGTGTTTTTAGGTGGGGTTATATGATGTGCTTATCCATCATCAGTGTATTACCTACAGTAGATAGAAACAGACAGGAGTACCGGCACAGCAGCAAAGCGATGTACTGCTGTGGACGAGGGCAGCAGCAAAACGTATTTTAGACACCTAAAAAAAATCAATATCAGTTCAACTGTACACTATATTAAGAATATATCTGCTGCTTTACCTTGCTACTATACTATACCAGACAACTATGGTTCCTATGGGGAACTGACGCCGTTATCTATGCTCTCGTCAAAGCCACCAGACTCAATTGAAAAAAACAAAACAGTTTTACCTCGCAGAAAGCTGGGGTTGCTGGTCTACGGCTGCCTCGATGAGTTTGATTGTGATATTGTGTGACTTTTGTTAGATCAGATTCACGAAAGTCCCACAAAAGCACCAACAAACCAACCCGATAAAAGCAGCGGTAGACTAGCAACCCCGTGTTCTGCAAGGTAAAATTGCTGTTTTTTTCAATGGAGTCTGGTGGCTGTGGCGAGAGCATAAATATCTTAAATATAGCGTACACTTAAACTGAAATTGATTTTTGTTTTTTAAGGTGTCTAATATATGTTTTGCTGCAGCAGTACATTGCCTTGGTTTTGTGCGGTACCTCATAGAACCCCACTTCAAAACACCCAAACTATCCCTTTAACATCTGAACTGTTGTGGACCAACCGGTCTCACCTGCCGTCTTCAGTTCATTCAGCTGGCTCACTCTGGTGTTCCCGTGTGTCTGCAGCTCAAGTCGGGAGGTGGAGGACGCCGGAGAGG
>CAKALG010015055.1:0-11894 GCA_916700815.1 Helicolenus hilgendorfi | reverse complement strand
AGTTTGAGAAATACTTTCAGCTTCATGGAGAGCTTGACAGCACATCACCAAGTGGAGGAGACAGAATGACAGAGCGGGTGAGAGACAGGAGGAGAGGACACAGATGTGTGTGTGTTAGAGAGGAAAAAGCAAGGGAGAGTTGAGGGGAAAGAATTGCAGATGTTTGAGTGGTAATTAATATTTAGTGGAATGAAGCAGCTGTGTATCTTTGGCACCACAGGGGTGACAAAGACACCGCACGACACACAACAGATAAAGGCTGTGTGTGTGTGTGTGTGTGTGTGTGTGTGTGTGTGTGTGTGTGTGTGTGTGTGTGTGTGTGTGTGTGTGTGTGTGTGAGCATGGGATGACTGTAGGTTAAGAAAAAGAGACTGTGAGAACAGCAAGTGAAGACGATTATATAAATAAATCAATGAGCTGTCAGCTTTCCAGCAGCATAAATTAATCTATATTAAGTCAGCAGTGTCCACAAATGTCAGTCCTATTAGTCAGACTAGTTGGGAGGACAGACACTTACATGATCGTCCTGGTTCCAGTCATTAGGCTGACCTCCGCTCGCTCCGCTCAAATTACTCTGAGATCTCCTGGAAGTGAATGAAAATATTTTCTACAATGAGCACTGGACAGATAAACACACTCGATGTCCCGCACTCTCTATTTTCCACGTGCAGACACACACACATACACAATACACACAAGGGAGCCAACAGATTGCTAGGTATTACAGATGAATGCTGTGTAACTGTTTCCATCATTCTTAATGGTGCTACTGGAGTTGAGGGATATGTTGTAAGAGGTGAGCCATATAAATGATGAGGAAGAAAACACTAAAGGTACTCGATATGTTGGGCTTTTTTTTAAAGTAAAGAGAGAAAGTACAAGCTCTGCGAAAAAAAGTGGAGTTGCCGGCAAGAGACTGACTCCAATGCAGCAAACAAATATACTGTAAAAATGTACTGAGAGAGCAAAAACAAAAATTGGTTTATTTTGCTGCAGGAAAAGCAGACAGGGTTAGAGTCTTGTATTATTTTTTTCCTGTACAACACATCTAACAAAATCCAAGAGTGAAGGGCACACCACTCTGTAATCTGTGTGTGTGTAGGTTAAGTTATCACACAATGACTTCATCAGATGCTTGTTCAGCTGTCAACTAGAGTCAAATTCACTATTATGACAAATTAGAGCATCCACAGAGTACTTTATTCCTAGGGCTATCAATCGATTAAAACATTTAATCGTGATTTATATTTATCGCATGATTGTCCATAGTTAGTTTCTTAGCTTATCATGGGAGTGGGCAAACATGCTGATTTATGCAAATGTATTTATATATTTATTATTGGAAATCAATTAACAACACAAAAAAATGACAAATATTGTTCAGAAACCTTCACGGGTACTGCATTTAGCATAAAAATATGCTCAAATAACAACATGACAAACAGGCAACAACAGCTGTCAGTGTGTCAGTGTGCTGACTTAACTATGACTTGCCCAAAACTGCATGTGATTATCATAAAGTGGGCATGTCTGTAAAGGGGAGACTCGTGGGTACCCATAGAACCCATTTTCATTCACATATCTTGAGGTCAGAGGTCAAGGGACCCTTTTGAAAATGGCCATGCCAGTTTTTCCTTGCCAAAATTAAGTACAAGTTTGGAGTGTTATTTAGCTAGCTTTAAAACTGAGCCCACTACAACCTAAAAATCGCAAGTTGCATTGATGCGTTGAAGAAATTAGTGGCGTTAAAATGAATTTGCGTTAACGTATTATTATCCCGTTAACTTTGACAGCCCTATTTATTACACATGCAGACTAAGTATTATAACTCAACTAAACCTTCATCCCCGTATCTGTCTTTCCGTTGGCCTGCTGTTTGGCTAATTAAAAAAAAAAAAAGTCTCCCTGTGTGCGACTGACCTGTGCTGTGTGTTCTCAGTGGCAGTCACTGTGATAAATGCAGGGGAATCCTCCATGGCATCAAAGTACTCAGTATCCTCATCTTCATCACTCGCCTCTTCTTTGCGCAGCCTCCCACTCCCCCCTGTCAGGACATATACATTTGAGAATAAATGCAAACTGTATCCAAAACTAGCAGAGCCATCATACAATAGTGAGTTTGTATTCTACAGATTTCAGGAGAGAGCAGTGTATAATCACATACCAATGGCGATTAATCAAGGAATAATCAGCTTAGTAAAATTGGCAATGGTCCTGCTGGTTAACTAGCCTGAGTGATGCGAGCTCCTCAGGGTTTGCTTCTAATATTCAGTATCCAACATTCAATTCAATACTTTCTAAAAGTGACTATTAAAAACTATGATCTTCAGTCATCAAAAAACCACCAATATGAACAAAATGTACTGTTTTCACAAAACAGTTGTTTTCCATCATATTCTTTTATAACCAGTTACAATGTAATACTACTTAGTGTGATGCATACGATGAATTTATTCAATAAAGACTAAACTACCTCCTTATCATGAACACAGAAAATAGTCATGAAATGTTCGTTCACCACTCCAACTTTTTGAAAGAGTAAAGACTCATGTATCTGGTAAGCCATTACCTTTACAGCCAGCAATGTACTGCATAAATGACAATACTAAAGTGTAGCCAAAGTTTTACCAGATGGCAGTTATTTTTACATGATTGTGTATATTATGTATATATATGCTCGTCTTAGTATACATGTAATGTTACTTGTAGTCATGTGTGGTGTATATGGGTCACCGGCGTTATCATGTGACTATCATGCGACCACAGAGTTTATATTTAAAGATGGCATCTTTGGGCATATTTATAAAGTCTGGAGCATAACATCTGCTCATAAAATTACTACTTGAAAATTACTTGAAGATGTGCTAATATATTGCACTTAATGGCGCCACAGTGTGCTGACCTTTTTTACATTTTTCACCGGATAGCAGTTAAACATCCAAGTCCGCACACTTAAAACAACAACCAAGTTTGTTTTTAAGTTTCTTCTAAATGACCCACATGAGCCTTCTCTGATGTTCTGCCTCTATGGTTAGGTACAGTATAATCAAGTAAAGACAACTTAAACAACTTACAGACAGCAGAGAGACATATGACACAAGCCAGGGACATCAGAGTTGATGGTCAGAATCTGAAGCCCTGAGCCGTGGGGTACCCCATTTTCCAGTTATAAAAACAAACACTATGCATCCATCAACCGTGTCTTCCTCCCTGTAACTTTACGCTGTGCTATGAGACAGTTACAGCACTTCTTGTTTGGGTATTGATTAGTGCTGTCATAGAGGGCAATCTAACACTAAAGGTCATGGGGTCACAAAAATCAACAGTGGATGTACTGTCATACCAGCCTGGCCGTTTGTCTTCAAGATGTTGGTTAACAAATAAGAAAATAAACAACTGGATGGACAGACTAACAGAAGAGACCACATGATCTACAGTACTGTCCTCGGTGAAGGTAATTACCATCTCTAAGTTAGTGATAATCCAAACCTTCTGACACAACTTAAAAAAACTTCCTCAGCATGAGGACTGTAAATAATATTGAGCCCGAGGTCACACATGACTGTTAGCCAGTATAGCGAGGTCCACACTGAGTAAGTACCACACAGACAGTCATTCTCACCCTTGTTGGCGGTAGGGGCACTGGGTGTGGTGGAAACAAGCGTGGGTGCTTCTCTCCACGCTCGCTCCAGGCTGTTATGCTGCTTGGCTAGCTGCTCAATGGTCTCTTCTAGGTGGGTACGCTGCTCTCGCTCATACTGCAGCGCCCGCTGCCATCTCCTACTGTGAGTCTCTGCTAGGTCCAAGAAGTCTCGACACGCCTGGGGGAACACACGCAAACACAAGAACAGAAAACACACAGACAGCAATGAAAGTTTAATTTCTATGATATACAGTCGGAAAAAAATGGATCTACATCCTGAAATAAGTTCTGATGTTCATAACTCTTAACAAAGTGCTACTTTAGTTTCCACTTGGGATGACTGACAGCTCAGATTCTTTTGAAAAAAAGACCGCCTTCTTTTGGTTCCTGTCCAAGTCTAGGTAACACCTTCTTAAAACCATTAAAATCATAACATCTAAATTAATGTGTTATGAAGAATTATAACACTTAAACACTCTGAATAAACACACAAAACATACTGAAGTTAAAGAATATAATTTTAAATAGGAGACATAATACCTTAATGCAAGACACCAGAAGTCAAAGAGAAATGTCTCCTCAAAGAAAGATACACAAGTTATATATGTTTCTCCAAGACCATGAAAAATGTTTCCATTGGTCAACTTACTTTACTTATTCAAAGTTACCATCATTCTGACCAATTGGCATAGAGCTATGCGCTGATCACATGTTAATATGAAACATGCACGCCCTCCCCATGTAATGTGTTTGATGTCCACACACACGTGTCCAAGGGGGCCTCACAGCACATCTGGTTTCCATTACCTCACATGCAGAAATATGAAAAACAACTATACCAAGAAGAAAAAGGTTTACCAAAAGAATAAACTGATAACTAGAAAGATTACCTCTACAAATGATTTCACCTTTATTTGAGTCGACAGATAATACTATACTGAAAAAAAATCATCAGGATATTTTTTCCTGGAAGCTTACAACAATATGAGTGAGAGAACATTGGGATGTAAAACAATGTAAAGACATTTGTTCCAATCACTGTAATCAAGGTTATTTATCACCATTGTTTCGAGCAATCATCAATATGTTAATTAGCCGTCTACTGGCTCTCCCTGCTGTGTAAAATGTGCCTCGGAGCACAGTGGAAACATGGAAAGCATCAGTGAGTGATGAGCCAGAGGTTAACCCTCTGATTGCATAGCAGACTATATTTGAGTCCAGAGGGGGCGTCATTGTTCCTGCCTTGCTTTTACTGCTGAGAGGTTACTTCAGATCAAACATAATATTATATGTCAGCATTTGTCTGACAGCCGTGCCTCGTAGTGCGCTCAAAGGTCAATGAACCTAAATAACACCTCACAGCGTTCTGTCAGAAATCAATCACGTTCTGACCTCAGCCCTTTCGATTTGAACAAAACTTTTCCTACATGTTAACCTATATGAGAGTGTGAATGACCAACCATTCAGGAGACAGGGGCCCTCAAAGTTGATCCGTATTGGACGACCACTCCTCCTAAAGACGTAGATATCTTCAAAAATAAACATATCAGTATGTTTTTTGATTAACAGAAAGCTAACAAACAAAGTTAATGACACATTAAGGAAGCACAAGTCAGCAAAAATGTGTGGTGCAAAGTCATGTGAAGATCTTTACTTTTGATTTTGAAGCCACAAGTTGAACAGGATGTCTTGGGAAGGTAAATAATGTGGAAGGTCACTGTGTGTGCAAGAAGTTAATTTCGTACTGCCCTGTAACCAGGGAATGAAATTAGCATCTGCCACCTGCCAAATACAGGCTAAATGTTGGCAGTGGCAGGTAACAATCTCAGGTCACCTGCCACCATGGCAGATAGGTTTTCCTTATATTAAGAAATATTATTTTTAAAAAGCAATTCCTAGATTAAATATAGTCAGGGATTAAGGTTACATGATATATTCCATAATTCTATGGTCTGGTACCACTGACTCAGTATTTACAATTTTAAAGTGTTCTACCTACTGTAGATTTCAGAAGTGGCAGACAAAAAAACTGAGTGGCTGGTAGAAATGTGGCAGGAGAAGTAAAAGCGTAATTTCAGTACCTGATATTCTAACTGAAACATTGTAGTGTGGAGTTTCGCTCTTGGGTGAAGCTTAGCAAAGAGGTACAATTCATGCGCAGTCTGTGTTTGGTCCTGAAATGGTCGTTGTAAACTAGCTCTCGATGCCAGACGCTTTATTGTCACATCACATGGTCCTTTGCAATGAGCAGCTGCAAAGCAGTTCCATTCTGCTTCCACACCACAAGTGTTTTTGTACTGAGCTGCACAACCATCTGAGAAGTACAACACCTTCCCTGAGAGTTTCTGTCAAAGAACCGTATGACATGCCTTTGACAGAGATGGACTTCACAATGGTGTTGTGGGTCTGAAATTGGATCATATGAAACATGCTGAGATTTCCCTCCACTGTCCCTCCAATAACAGACAAAAGGATAAATGGAGGCTTGTGAATTGTTCCAATGGTGAGACTGTGCTCCATACTGTATGACAAAACTCTCTACAAAATCTCCAACCACCAACACTTCATCTTCTTGTGGGAGCTCATCCGTCAGCTGCTTATAATATTGACTCTGCATTTTGGTGACGAAGTTTTGTTGATTTAGGCAATGTGCTCACATCAGCGGAGCCAAACACAGCAACAGGCAGAACAAAAAGTCCAAATGTGATGAGCAAAGCATCATCAGCTTGTGACCTATGGCTTCAAAATAAAAAGTAAAGATCTTCACATGACCTGACCATGACCATGATCTTCGCACGACACACTTTTGCTGACTTCTGTGCTTCCTTATCATGTCATTTCATTTTAATAATGTGATGATAAACAAAAAGAAAACTGAAATAACATTTGAGGTGAATCATAGGCAACATTAAGGATTCATGTGTTAGACTGACCTACCCACCGTAGACTATGAAGTCTGCTGTTGCTCAACTGATAGCGGGCACAGCATGAAAACTTCAGGAGACGGAAAGAAGTGTCTACCCTGCGCAAAAAAAATCATCTCATTCATCATCTTATTTGGGACCAAAAGTAATAACATTGTGGATAACCTTATTTGTTAGCTTTCCGATGATCAGAAAACCATACTGATATGTTTATTTTTTAAGAAGACATCTGTGTCTTTAGGAGGAGTGGTCATCCAATATGGGTCAACTTTGAGGGCCTCTGTCTCCTGAATGGTTGTACATTATGTTTAATCAAACCACGTTCACGTAACACTCTCTCATATAGGTTAGCGTGTAGGAATAAATGTGTTCAAATCGAAATGGGTGAGGTCAGAGAGTGATTGATTTCTGACAGAATGCCCCAACTGACAAATGTCATATGACAGTTACTGAGCGGTCAGCAAAGGGTCATAGTATCACAGGAGGGTTTCTGAATAATCATTTGGAAACAATCAAGCATTTTTGTAGCATTTGGTGGGGGCTAGCCATTGTTCTTCCCACATGAGTAGAACAGCACATGACTACATATGGTCCTCTCAGTATTTACAGCAAATGCCTCTTTTGGTCGCAGAGCCAGAGGGGCTGTTGAGAGTTAGTTTGAACCACTTGGATAAATTAGTGGCTGCAGGCAGCGAGCTGGAAGAACGAATGTGACACTAAAATAATGTCTGTTCTCCGGCTGGTGAGAGTGCAGTATCACTTTAAAGTGGCAGTAGGCAGTATATTTTTGGCATCATTGGGCAAAAAATCCATAATGACCTTTCAGCATATTGTAATTCAAGTGTTCTGAGAGAAAGCTAGACTTCTGCTCCTCCTCATGGCTCTGTTTTTAGGCTTTAAAAAAATCACGTTCGTACTGGCTGTGCTCCGGTTCACCAGATTTTACAATAGCGGCGGCGTTACAAACTTTCTCATTTTACAGCTAAACAGTACACTTCAAGATGATTCTGAAAACATTTGAGGAGAGAAGGCATTAATGGCATTAACGTAACATAATATTGATTAATATTGATCAGCGCTCCCTAGTTTGACCGTTTGGTCGGATTTTGCGAGTGATTGACAGAAAGCTCTCATAGACAGCAGCTGGACAGCAGATCAGTTCTGACTGCTTGTTTTCCTCCAGTAAGTGAAATCTTGCAGATGCCGTTAGGAGCACCGGAGGACACAAAGGCACATGATGTACTACTGTCACAGTATAGCAACAGTTTTATAAAAATAACCTTTTTTAATCATATTTGCTCCAATCTTGCCTACTTCAGCTTTAAGGCAGCAGAAAGAGAAACAAGGATGCTGTAACACCTTACTCCTTCCTTGATTTGTTTCCAGACAGCAGGATACCTATCTGTCTGATGAAAAAGTGCTCTTCAGCCCGCGTCAAAATGCAGCATATCGCTCTCTCTGTCACACACAATATTAAACTGATACACTATTATTGTCACTTTTTAAAGAGTAATATTTTTTTTTATACTTTAGTGAAATTTTAAAGCTATCTCTAAATATATTCAATATGGGTAACACGTCTTTAATCTTGCCAAGTAACTAAATGAATGTTTTAAATTCAAAACTGTATTGTTGTACAATTTTACCATAATGGTTACTACTTTTTTTAATGTTGACGTAGTAAATATATAACCATATTAAGTTTACTTGTTGTCTTGAAAAACATCAACACTGACAACAGAGAGAGGGGAAACCAGGAACAGAAACAATACAATCTCATAGCTAAAAATACAACTTAAGATAAACACTGTATTAATATTACAATAGCATCAATATTTCATCCCATACATGTAGTTGCTATGACCGTTCACTGATCCTTGCATGTGTGAGTCTGGATTTTCTGACCCTGATCAGAGAGTGGTACGTTTGATAAACACATGCAGTCAAGTAATTCTTATAAATGTATTTAGCTTCACGATAAAGAAAAAAGAGAAAGCTTGACGTGTTCTCCAGCAATACTGATTTATAACTTAATGCATTACAGGGTGTTCATCCTTACCCTTTACAAAAGTTACATTTCAGTGGTTTTAGATGTTTTAGAATATAACTATTTTGCTCAAAACTATGTATAGAAATCACAAAATATCTGATAGTTAAAACAGCCAATCCATCTCTTACCTCCACCAGTCTTGCATGAAGTGTTTAAACATCCATCTCTGAGCCTCAGTTTAAATGTCAGAAGTGCATGTGACACGGTGGTCCACTTCCTCAGACATATCCATGATATGAAACTCAACACCCACTTAAAAAGTATAATAGTTCCACTTTTTTTATGCTGAGTCTCCGGTACAAACGCAGACTGCATGTGACTTCTGTTAGAGGGATGAGAGGGTTCATTGAGGCTAAAAATGAATGGGCGTGCAGAAAAGAATATGTAACCAAGACGTGGCATCAACAGATGTCAGTGTCAAATTAAAAGGTCCTGAATGAGTGACGTAGCAAAGAATACAATGAACTTGAGTAAACTTGAGTTTCATGTGATTAAATCATACAAACATAAAGGGGTAGGTGTGGAAATGCCTGCAAACACAAACGGGCGTGAGCCTGGATTCAATGGCACGCGTGACAAGTTACATCACCACTAAATGAACTAATGCAACCCTTTCGTCAGGCCAGGGTCAGATCACAGAGAACATGCCGTTGTGCCTTGTCGTTATGGCCTCCTTCTTCCCTCAACCCCTCCAACCTTTACTCCCTGTCTACATGTACAGCCTCATTTCTTTGGAAAAGCACAAGAAAACTACAGTTACATCCAAGTAATGATGGCTGAAAAAATAGCTGCAGAAACACCCATATCCTGCGCCGTCTTCTGCTCGAAGAACACCGTTTACAACCCCCAAAATCACTACAGGGAGTTTGTGGCAGCACTTATTTCTCATTAGAAGCACATTCTTGGCAAACCTAATGACATTTAATGAGTTAGGCAATCCAAGAGGATCTATTTTATTGCTTGTCCAGTAACTTTTAATTTCCCATACCAATTAATAAAGAAAAAGGATGACAGAGAGAAACAAGGTGCTCATCATTTTGAGCGACAGGCTTTCACATGATTTAAGTGCAATCTAGATTTTACTTTTTCTTTTCTTTTTCTTGTCATAATTGATTATGGCTCAAGTCTGTTAAGAAGCTGCATTAGCACGTACTGAAACATATTAGGAGTAATAGTTTCCTACTGCTTGTTTTCAAACCAAATCTTAAAGTTGAACCACGACTGAATCTGACAGAATCATTTTACACCTAACAACCGGTACATTCACAGAAAATTCAGCATTAAAGCAAAAATAAACATCCACTACCACAATAATAAACATTGTTGTCAATAAAGCCATAAAGAGAAGCAGGAAGAAAAGACAAACCTTGTGTGATTGTCTTGTTTAGTCAGAAGAGCAGGTCTGTCTGTCTAACTGTAGTCCAGAAGTCCAGAAGGATCTGACATTCCTCCCCAGGCAGGGAGGGTCGAGGGTTTGAGAGGGACATGGGGGGACAGGGGCTATTCCTGTCCCCCCTGTTCGCCCCACACCCACTATCATATCTAGTGTCACTCCTTCAGGACCTCAACTCTCCCTGAACTCTTGTCCACTACTAATACACTGTAAAGCCCATGGTATTTACCGTTGAGGAGAGTGGACCAGGGCCAGATACAGTAGAGCATATGCTGGCAGTCACATCCAACACATAGTGGTAACTGAAAACGTGGTAGTGGTGGTTGTTGTGCTTGGAGCTGTAACAATTAATCGATTAGTTGTCAACTATTAAATTAATTGGCAACTATTTTGATAATCAACTAATCGGTTTGAGAAATTTAAAAAAAAAAGTCAACATCTCTGATTCCAGCTTCTTAAAGGAACAGTGTGTAACATTTCAGGGGATCTAGTAGCAGAAATGGAATATAATGTTCATAACTATGTTTTTATTAGTGTATAATCACCTGAAATCAAGAATCGTTGTATTTTCGTTAGCTTAGAATGAGCCCTTCATATCTACATAGGGAGCAGGTCCTCTTCACGGAGGTGACCGCCATGTTGCTCCACCATGTTTCTCCAGTAACCCAGAATGGACAAACCAAACTCTGACTCTAGATAGGGGATTTCACGTTTTTACATTACCTGAAGGCCACCGTAGATCTACATCACGCTTGTGAAACTGCAGTAACGTGAGCCGCAGAGTGCAAAACCGTGGTACCGCAAGCTGCCGCTTGACTTCCCTTGCTCCTAAAGTAGTGTTATTATGGTGAGGATGGCCTCTGAGCGAGTTGAACGACATCACCACGGTTTTGCACTCCGCGGCTCACGTTACCACAGTCAAGGAAAGGGAGGAGTGAAAGGAGGGGTACTCAGTTGCTATCTGCAACCACACCACTAGATGCCGCCAAATCCTACCTTTAAAATGTGAATATGTTCTGGTTTCTTTACTCCTCTATGACAGTAAACTGAATATCTTTAAGTTGTGGACATACAAGACATTTGAGGACATCATCTTGGGCTTTGGGAAACACTGATCAACATTTTTCACCATTTACTTACATTCTATTTACCAAAAAAATAATCGATTAATCAGGAAAATAATCGATAGATTAATTGACAATGAAAATAATTGTTAATTGCCTCTCTTGTATTGTTCAGTTAAATATAGCTGATAAAGTAAAGCTCTTCCTGAGGTTTCTCTTTCTTTTTTAAAGTTTTTTAAGGAACTTACTTTGAAATCAAATTGAAAGTATAACGTGAGTTTCACATAACGTACAGATTGTAAAGCCCTTTGAGGGAAAAAATGTAATTTGTGATTTTTGGCTAAACAAAAAGACAGCAGAGATGTTCTTAACAATAAATTGAAATGTTAGCAAGCTGCGAGCGCAGGAAACCACCACCACCTCTACCAGCTTAGTTTGTGTCATCATTTTTTTTAAACACTAAGTCAGAAATGGTATGTTTAAGTAGGTTTAACAGGATCTGGTATGAACTGCTTCTCTAAGCCTGCAGTCTCCATGCCTGCACCTCTCTCTTGTTTAAAATGTCACACTATAAAGTGATCTCATCTCTCATTACGCACAAACTAGGGCATTATAGATGACTGGCATTCCTGTCACACTGATCATGCTGCCACTCTGCTCACTGCTGCAGCATAGCCTTGTGTGTCCCAGCTACTTACATTGATCATAGCATTGGAAGTGATGCGGAAGAGGGTGGCTCGCTCATTGACCGCCTTGATCTTCTCCCCTCCCTCCACAGGGACTTTCAGACCCTCAAGTTCACTCAGGGAACGCTGCAGGG
>CAKALG010015054.1:0-11912 GCA_916700815.1 Helicolenus hilgendorfi | reverse complement strand
ATTTTATTATTTTAACCTTTTATTGACAAAAATCAAAGTGAACATAGAGCAAAATACAAAAACAGATAATGGGATCACAGCAATGACAGAAAACATAAATCCATTAATAAAAACTTTATACAGGGTACATAGATTTATGGTTTTGTTAGCCTTTCTATTTTTAGAATATAAGATTGAAGCCATTTGTTGTTTGAATTTATTTTCAAAAATTAAAAAGGAAGGTTTATGATCAGAAAATTTTAAATTTTGTGAATATAAGAATTTGCAAGTAATAAGATCAAACTAATAATATAATATTGATTTGCTTTGGTAGAGGGGTAAGAAAAAAAGCCAAATAATACATTTTCATAGGAGAGGAACAATTCTGAATCAGTATAATGGGAAATAAAAGTGCAAATGTGTTGCCAAAATATTGATGTGACCTTTGCATCATGCATGCTGCACATAAATAGCAAATCAATGGTATATAAAACTATAAAACAAAAATATTATATGAGCAACTGAAGAAAGATACAAATCATGTACTCAAGTAAAATTAAGGTGTCAATATTATCATTATATCTGACTTTAAAAAAGATAGTTAAAATGGTCAAAAAAATATAAGAATGTGGCAATCTAACTAGAGAATACAGTAAATTACTCCTAAGTCTTCTTCACTACCACTACACCACTACATGAAAGGCATTACTACAACTACTACAGAAATAGTAGGTGATACTATTTGTGATAACGAATGTCATTAAGTGAGATAAGGCTTTCATAAACTGGCTACTTATTAATGTATGATAGGAAGCAACTATAAACCATATAATTGACAAACAGAACATTTTATTCTGAAATTAATCAATATTTTCTATTAAGTATAACAAAATAGGCTACTGTATATACTTTTTATAACCTTCATTATTTATATATTCAATTACAGTTATAGATAGATAGATAGATAGATAGATAGATAGACACATAAATCCAACTACCTTAAAACAATTAAGCTGCAAAATTATGAAGTTCAGTTTTGATTGACCAAATTGTTCATATATTCCACCCAAAATAATGGAATATTTGCTGCGCTATGCTGTTTAGGAATGTTACGTATGTTTTGCACAGTTTGCTTAAAAGTAATTGTAGGTCCAAGGCAAGAATATGATAAATCCTCCCATTTCTCCCACTCTCTATGTGCAGTGTGTACAGTTTTAAAAGTTGGTACCTGTTCCTAAGTGTTTATATACTGTATATGTGTGTTAATTTTGATATAAGTTGAGGTGGGGACAGCGGATAAGGTAAAAAAAAAAAAAAAAAAAAAAAAGCAGTTTATTTGGTCTTTGTTCAAATACAAAGCAACAGGTAGGCACTCAGCAAAGGTAAGTGTCCAAAGAGGAAGCAGGAAGGCAGATAAAAAACAAAAACAGGCAGAGATCATTAGCAGACATTAGGCAGATAGAGTGAACAAAGGCTGGACCACTATGAAGTTCAATAGCTGATCTGACATCTGGCAAAGAGAGTGAGCTGATGGACTGGTGCATATACAGATGACTAATTAGGGCTAATGAGGGGCAGGTGATGGTCAGGTGACTACAGAGCAGCAGGAAGGATATATGCAGGAGACATGTGTAACACAGTTTCATGACAACTGGTTGAACTCCATCTTCTTAAGTTTGTGTGAAACAATCAAAAGCCTCATTAATGCATATTTTTTTTTTTTGGTTCAAAGTTTTTTTATTGGCATTCTGAACAAAATCCAATAAATCACAGAAATAATTTAATAAACAAATTATATATGTTTATATTAATACATTTATTTTAAATGACTATTTAATGTGTTCCTGTGTATGTTGGCTGTACTGAGCATCATAACGGTAAAAGGTTTCCCCTCAGGCCTTCGTCAGAAATATTAATCATCATTCACGCAGGCGCAACAATTTATGTCAGGAGGAAGATGACGTAAAGCTACCGGAAATGAAAGAGTAAAACCAGAAGTTAATTAATATTGACTTCAGAATAAAAGCGTTTATAACAAGCCAGTCACCACATCACGCTGTGATGTGATCTTTTGATATCCTGTATTTAATATGATCGTATCATTAAACATAATATTGTGTTTTTGTTGTGATAAAATCACCCATTCACCTAAACTCGTCACGACAATTTTTAATTTGAATTCTCTACCGGAAGTGAAAGGGGTTTTAATGTTGTCGGTTTGACGCCGGTTGAGCGAGTCATTCAGACAGAGGAGAGAGAGTTTGAGGCTGAGTACCACCACCAGGCACCGGTGAGTAAATATAAGCCACAGCGTGTGTGTGTGTTTTAAATTAAAGCCTCATGAGCCGGATTTCGCTTCGTAAAAACGCTTTTTTTGTGTTAAACTGTCGTTATTTTAAAGGTCATGAACTGGTCTTGACTGTTGAGGTATTTGAATGTGAAGAGACGTTGGCTCTGACATCCACCAACTGCCACACATGCCGTTTCTGCCGGTCGATCTAACTGCTACTAACTGCCACACATGTACATAAGAGTGTTCGTTAGTATCCGTTAGTGTCCGTTAGTTCCGTTGCTGCTGCTGCCGGTTGATCTAACTGCTACTAACTGCCACACATGCACATGAGTGTCTGTTAGTGTCCGTTAGTGCTGCTGCCGGTGGTTGATGACATCGCTTTGTTCCTCAGCTTGTTAACCAGATAAAAGATGGGATAAAGTTCTGGAAATGTGCTCTAACTTATATTTTATGTCCTGGTTTAAAGCCTCCGCCTCCTCACAGACTGGTTGGGTAGTAAACGATAACGTTAAAGAGGAGAGTTCCTCATCCTAGCAAGCTAGCGGTCACTCCTCCTCCTGACCCTTAGCTACAGTGGTAGAAATAAACTGGGAAAAAAAAGTTCGGAAACTTGTATTTGGTCGATTATTTATAAGATGCCCCCCTTGACTTCTGGGGCTGTGTAATGGATCTTTTGTCACCATTTCAAATGGAGGTCAATGGGGTGAAACCTGGGGTTTCCTGTTGAGAATCCATGGGTTGTATTGAGATAGATTTCATTTAATTGACAAAATTAATTAGATAATTGGCATTCCTGATTCTCAAATGTAAGATTTTTCTCTGATTTATATCATTGTATATTGAAACTATTGGGTTTTGACAGTTGGTTGAATAAAACAAGCAATCTGAAGATGTCCCCTTGACCTCTGGGGACGTGCAATGGATCTTTTGTCACCATTTCAAATGGAGGTCAATGGGGTGAAACCTGGGGTTTCCTATTGACAGTCCAGGCGTGCAGAAAGCTCTAAATAATGAACATTTTACATTTACAGAACACATACTGAACTTAAGAAGCAACATATTTGCCTTAGCATATAGTTTACAGCACTGTCGATAGATATCTCTGTCATCATTCCAATCATCAGTGAGAAAATGGCAAAGGTATTTTATTTCCTTGCATGTCGTGAGAGGAATATCGCACAAATGAAATACAGGAAGAAAAATGTCTTATCTTCTCTACTTCTGACTATCATCACATTACTCTTTTTGGCATTCAATTTAATGTCGTAGTCTTTGCCGTATTGTGAGCATACCATCAGTAATTGCTGCAGCCCAACACTATATTAAATGAAATCTATCTCAATATAAGCCATGGATTCTCCACAGGAAACCCCAGGTTTCACCCCATTGACCTCGATTTGGGGTTTTTGTTCTGTTCTATTGTACCATATAGATTTGCCTATGAAAGTAGAGCACACTAATGAGGGAGCACAAATAAAGCATTATGCTACAAAAATGTGACAAATGGAGATAAGAACCAGAGAAGTTGCTATTAAAGTTCTTTACCAATCATCATAAAGTTGAACTATGCAATTATTTATAATGATATAAAACAGAAATACAGGCAGCTCCTCATTTATGAAACTGCTTTTTCACAGCAGGCATTTTGACTTGTCAGACACGGGTGAAACTAATAACATTAATTGCAGCAACTGAGCCGTGGGTTGTGTTATTAGTTCCACCTGTGCTTTTCCTGCTGTGACGTGTCAAAAGGTCTGCTTTGAAAAAGGTTTACAGTATGAATCTGAGAAATAAGAGTGCTCTGATGCGAGCGAGGCTATCAAGATTCATGTGAGCGGGATTACTGAGGCAGCCATACGACATGTACAGTACAGGATGGACAGGGTTTTGACAGGGAAGAAAATGAAAACTGGTAATGGACACTCATAAAGGATGCATGTCAGTCAAATCCAAAATATATAAAGAAGCTGATCATGCGCTCAAGTTTATTGTCAATATGGATACTTGTTTTTATTGTTAAGTTAACTTGCATTTTTTCATTTGTACTACAGAAACCAATGACACAAATTCAACTTGGCTCCTTTTGTTACTAGGGCTGGGACGATTCACCCATCTCCCGATTCGATACGATCACGATACTTGGGTGCCATTTCGATATGTATTTCGATTTTTAAATATTGCGATGCGATATTACGATTTATTATGATTTTTTTTGTTAACTTTTTTTAACACTAAACCATGGGGAAAAAGTTGAATCATACACTTCTAGGGACTTTTACTTTAAAAAATATCTAGATTAATACAGTAAAAATGTTTGATTTTCAGCATGTATGTAGTCAGAGATGTCCTGAAGTCAAATATATCAGTCATTATCAAGCATTATTTATTAAAACGTTTCCAGCAACCCCAAAATCAAAAAATAAAGCTATTTCCCTCACAAATTAGTGGTATTTTTTATTTATTTTATCAGCTAGCTCACTAGCTCTTACCATCAGCTCCGTTCTCTTTATACATCCATGGTCAGCTCCATCGGGAACTGCATTTAACATAAATGTCTGTATACTATGGGTGCTCTACAGTTGTAGCGTCAGGCGATTAAACCACAGAGATGAGAATGACGGCCGGCTTGCCACAAATTACCACAATACGATAACATTTCCTGTCAATGACAAAGTTAGTTTTGAGTGACGGATACAGAACGGATATGACGTCATGTTATTCAGACTACAAGAATAAAAGCGATAACTTCCTTCCACCTCTGCATAGACTCAAATGAAGCAAATATATTGACTCTGGCATTAAAAAAATCCCGATACATACTATAATGAATTATATAGTGAATGAAATCCCTGTGAATTTATGTGCCATGGACCCTTTTGAAACCATCTCCAGGATCCCTCCAGGTCCCTGCACCCCAGTTTGGGAACCTTGGTCCCTGAATTGTTTCTGTCACGTGGCTATTAGATGTCAGGACATGCCCTCTGGCAGGATGGAGGAAGGATGTGTCTCTTCTGCTGACTCACCAGTATCATCTCCATGTGCGCTCCAGGTTATTTGAGGAGATATTTTACTTTGATATAAAGCCGAGATACAGGATAAAGGGATTATCTTTTCTAGAGATTATTACATCTAAATAAATCAAACCACCGTCATGTTGTTGTTTTACAAAACCTGAGCGCTTCAAGGACTCGTAGAATAGCAGAATCTGAAATGTTTGTGTCGGTGAATCTGACCTTGTTCGATCTGCACTCTTAAATTCCAGAGCGGTTCGGCTTCGTTTTTGTCGTGTAATCCTGGGCGGTGCTTGAACACATCAGATAGATCCATCTTATCTGCGTGATCACAGTCTCTGCTTTTATTTGTTTTCCTTCGCCTCGGTGGAATATGTCAAACTGACTTATTGTGAACTGATTTGTGACAACAATGGTGTGTTTTGCTGGTGGAGTGTCTCCACATTCTTGCTGTGAATTGCTTGGTCATGCAGAAGACAGGGAAGGAAAGAGGCTGATAATAAGCTTTTTTTTTTTTTTATCATGGCCTCTCGGCTCTTCATGTTTATTTTACCTTCCCCTCTGCAGATAAACAGGCCCAGAGTTTGGTTAAACACATCAGGCCCAAACATCTGTCTTAACCTAAACTAAACACTATTATTTTAGGTCTGTTTACTATTAGAAATTGTGGATAATAACTCAGTTTGCTTGCTTGGCTGTTGCTCTGCTCGAGCCTACTGTAAGTTGCATTTAATGTGGCTTTGGCAGTATACCTTGGAACGAGTTTGGGCTACTGTTCTCTCACATTTAACCCCATTAAGATGTCTGGAGTTTGTAGTGTCTTAGGATCATTTAATCATACACTTAGCTGCAGAAGACATAGTGAGGCATCCTTGGCACTCTCCCCATCTCCTCCTCCATTATTTTCCTCCTTTCCCATGCGGGTATAAGTTAAAATTCTCATGCCTTTTCTCACTCTTTACCAGTAGTGTTTTCATGGTTGTGTAATCATATTAGGTTGGTTCCCAGGAAATGGATAAAAGGCTGATTTGTGTTTGACCGTAGTATGAGTTTTAAGACCTTTTGTTTTGGATCTGGGAGCCTGGCTGGGAGATATTTTATTCCCGTCTGAGTCTCGTGAGAGTAAATACAGTTATTACAAGTGCACCGGGTCAAAGCTCCACAATTACCGTGTTTCTGTGAGAATGTGGCTTTATGTTTTGTGCAGCTGGTGCAACCTGAGCAGCCCTGGACGCAGTTATGGCAAGAAAGTACCACACCCTAACACTTCTGGAGCTGGACAGGACCAGTAGTAATACTGGTTACTGTAAAAACGTCCAGTGGAGGGTAAAAACATGAACTCTTGTCTAAAGCGTATACAGTAGACCTTGGCCAACCGAGTTTCTCTTGGATAGACGTATAATTCCTTTGGGTGATATACCACAGAGTTGTGATCCCTATGCAGTCATTATTTATCGGAGTTTACTGGAATAGAAGCATTGCAACAAGTCTCAGTGCCAATTCAGTGTTTTTGTTACGGACTGACTGTTATGGGATTTTTCAAGGCTGATACCGCAATTGATATTAGAGACTTAAAAGCTGCACAAATCAATATCTTTGTATTATGAATGGATCAAATTACTTTGTGTAACGTGATGGGGGTGGCTCGATAAACCCACAGACAATCACCTGACTGTTCCTCGCAGCTCTACAGTGTTGTAGCATCTTTCAGCTCATTGCTTTTGTTTTATGGCCTACAGCTTTACTGTTTTGGTTCAGCCTCACCGCTCTCATCAGTGTCACTTGCAGCAGGCAGCTGTTTTACTGCAGAAAGCTCTCATAATCTCACTGTGTACTACCTCGCCAGTACAAAACAACCAACACAATTAGCTACTGGTGATAATAGAGGAACATTTAGCAGCTGAAGAGCCAGATGTTTACCCAAGAGGCTAAAAGAAGAGAGAATATATTGGACGTACTTTCACCAGATGGCCAGAAACACAACTGCAAATGAGTGCTAATGTTGCTCTGTGAGCAACCACCAAGTTCATCATAAAAGCTTTTTAAAGGAATGTGTAATGTGTCGTGGTCCCAAGTGGTCAAAAAATGAGTTAATGCAGGTTTTAATAAAGTCTAGTAAAGATGCATTAGCTTTGTTGTACACAAACACTCATTGTAAGTAAACATTTTTACCCCTGATCCCCGAAGTGTAGTTATAAAGACAAGGAGATGTGCAGGATATTTAGAAGTTTTATAAAATCTCAGTTTCAACTAGGGCTGCAACAAACAATTATTTTCATTATTGATTAATCTAGTGATTATATTCTCAGTTAATCGATTAGTTGTTTGGTCAATAAAATGGTGAAAGACGTCGATCAGTGTTTCCCAAAGATGACGTCCTTAAATGTCTTGTTTTGTCCACGACTCGATATTCAGTTTACTGTCATAGAGGAGTAAAGAAACCAGAAAATATTCACATTTAAGAAGCTGGAATCAGAGAATTTTTCCTTATTTTTCCTTAAAAGATTACTCAAACTGATTAATCGATTATCAAAATAGTTGGCGATTAATTTAATAGTTGACAACTAATTGATTAGGCTTCACTTGTTAGAGGAGGTGACGCTAAGGTAGAATCTTTATGCATGATATTACATGAGCTTTTCATTGACTTGCTTGTGTAGCTCTTTGAACTATTGTCTCCCTCTTGAGTATGAACCTTTCATATTGTAACTCACTAATATAACTTTTTACTACGAGCTACAGGACATTTCCAGTCTGCAGGCAGTCAAAAAAGTTTCCACATGACATTTCGTTTCCATTTGAGAATGTGTATTGGCGTCCTACAACGCACTCTAACCCTCTTCAAGGTATAAAAATACTTGAGTGGTGATTGCTTTTTTCTTTTCTAGAGTAGAGGACAATGGGGCCGGCATTATGTAAGCTGCCTGGATTTAGTTGCCTCCTCAATCCCTCTTCACCCCAAAGACAGGTGCTGTCTTAGCTGTAAGCACAGCCGCGATAAAGATTGGCATACATTGCCCGAGTGCAGCTGTTAGCTGAGACTGGATGTGTTCCAGTGACTGTGTGCGTACATAACTTAGCACGGTCATGCTAAAGTGCTGGACCCTTCCAAACCCTGAGCAAAGTTAGCGTGGCCGCTAGGCTGTGAAGAACAGAGCGGGGAGGTAGAGACCTCTGCCTGTTGAAAGAGGAGGTGGGTGGCTGACTTCTTAAACTGCTGAGCTATTTCAGGCTAACAGAGGCACAGCCATCAACATACACCGCCGCCAAATCCCCATAGAGATCCACAAACAGGGCAGCTATCAGTGGTATACAGCTACATCGAGGTCAGGCTTTGCATTACCAAGCTGCAAAGGAGAGTGGGCGAGAGCACTGAGCAGTGTTCTGGTAAGTCTCTCTCAAGTTTTGCATGTTTGAAATTAGGCTGCACAGATTTGGTTGTAATGGTCACCTGTTGACTCGATACTCTGCAGTTTGTCCCGGGTTGACCACTTGAGTGTGTTGTCTTTACGTCTAGGAATATGTTCTAGCAGACTTGTTTAGACTCGAAGGGAGAGAACAGGAAGCTAGAGTGCGAATTTCCGAGTTGTGTTAACACTTTATAAAAGATATTCATTGTGTAAAATTTCTCGTTAAATGTTATTTTTGTGTCTTTTTTAATTCTTTCAGCAGAGGAATTGTTTTGTACTGTGCAGGAGATGGTTTGGACGCAGCACAGATTGCTTTTATTCACCACATTTTGCAAAAAAATTGGTGACAATGAATGAAAAGTGTCTCAATAACTTTAATTGAAAATGTCACAGACAGCCAGAACGAGGACAGTGTTTCTATTCTGTGGTCGTGTTGTGTAATAAGCGTATCGTCTGTTGGTCATGGTTAAGAAAAAGTTGCCAATCGACCTTGCACGCATGAGGTCACTGCGCTTAATATGGTTGACCGCAGTGGATAATGCTATTATTAGCACACTGTTGGGATTGAGGAAAGCCCCAGACTTTGAAGTGGACTTCAATTTTAGCTGCTTGTGGCATTGACTGTGTTTCTTTTCCCCGCAAGACATGCATGTGACTCCGCAGTGATCCCTCATCCCACACCGGTGCACGCACACAAACACACACTCAGGTTCCTCCTGAGGTTGAGTATTTCTTTAGCCCTAGGGCTCAAATAAGCTGATGTGGAATGCAGCGCTTGATTATTTGGCCAACGGGTAAGCAACTTGTTTAGATCACAGGACTGTTCTTTGTTCGCTGCAAAACACAATTAATCTGGCGGCTTTTATGACTTTATGTGGGATTAATTGTGTAATAGTGTTGATTCCTCCATGGCATGACAAGTTTGTTTTTCCATTGCCAAATACACTAAGAACCTGCGGCATGCCAGGAAGGAAAATTGACCCTAAAACTGATATATTTTACCTGTACAAAGTCCAGGTGAACTCCAACAAAAAAATTATTAAGATGCTGTTCGGAAATGTCAGCATCCACAATCATTTCCAAAAGTCAATACCGGTTAATAATTAAAGACCTATTAGGCAACATGTCATTGCTTTCCCACTCATTTTAAGCACACATATTAACACATGAATAAACATCCTGTGCAAATTTATAAACATGCCAAAAAACATGCAGTTCTAAAGTTGCACTAGTTTTAATTTCGAACTTGAGATATACACAATGCCAGTAATCATTTGCATTGCTTATGTCACATTATCGATCAATTATCCACCATAATAATGCACAGAAGCTTCCTGGCAGAGTTGCAGTGCCCTTCATGAGAAGTCAAACTGTCCAATTTTCTAAAGAAAGCCAGTACATCATGACTCAATCTCTGTCTTGCAATCTGTATTACATGGAATGAAAGAGGTCATTCATTTGCTTGTATGCGGTTGTAAAACCAGGCTTTTTGCGGCACTTCCCTTCACGTCACCCTAGAATTTTTAATGTCGAAAGCCTTTTATTTACCCGCCGGTCACCTATTGTCTGTGTGTGGCAACATGTATTTATGTCACTCTGGTGGATTGAGAAATAGACTGTAATAGACCTTCAGAGGAGATGAGGTATTTCCACATGAGAAACACTGCATGTAATCCTCATGTGATTAAAGGACCATATATGTTCTTGCATGTTTTTGGCCCATTGTTACTGCCACCCCATTTCCACCCAGTGCACTTTTTTTGATGATGTTGGAATGTGTTTTTAGCCATGCTTACCGTGCGCCTCTGTGGGTGGCAATGTCCATCAGCTACTTTGGTCCAGAATGAAATATAGCAATAACGATCCGAGGGATTTGTTATGAAATTTCATACAGACATTCACGGTTCCCAGACGACGGATCCTAACGTTGGAGATCCTCTGACTTTTCCTCAAGCACCCTCACGGTGGCGCTAGAGGAAAGGTCAGAGGAGCCACCAGAGGGCGATCCAGATATTTAGATTTTACTTATGGGGAGCTGTCATGTCATCCATCTTTATATACACTCTATGACCTAAACGTGAACGTCACTGTGCTAACATGCCCATAATGACAAGGCGAACTTGTTGATGTTTAACATGTATAATGTCTACCATGTTCACCATCTTAGCGACTTAGTATGCTATTACAGTGTCACGCAGCCTCTAGCACGTAGACTTTTAGTCTGTCGTAGTTAATGGGCTAAATCGGTGGTCCCAAACCTCGGGGTCAGGATGCACGATAACTGTCGGCGAGATGATTCACACATGAGGAACGCAGAAAAAACATATTTCTGCTACACAAAAATGCTTTTTTTCTTTTCAAACTTGCCTCTAATCCTTGATTTTTAATGAATCACTGAATAATTGTACATCTTCAGGACTGTAAAAGTAATTCAAATAAAGTAAGGCAAATCACTGTAGACATTTGCAACCAGTAACGAGTAGTTGCAGTCATTGATTTGTTTTAAGAGGCCACAAGCCAAACGTGTGGGGAGAACCGCTGGTCTTAAAAAATGCAAATCCACTGTTATGGTTTGTTAAAGAGAGATATTGATCACTGGGGTTGAGTTTCCACCTTTAGGTTGAGGTCATCAGTGTGTGTGTGTGTGTGTGTGTGTGTGTGTGTGTGTGTGTGTGTGACAGACAGACAGACCGACCGATTTGTGTGACTGAGCAGCAGCCTCTGACTCAGTGTTGAATGGGTCCTGCAGTCACATGGCTACTTGTCAGCAGGCTGGAGGAGGAAACATAATCCTGAGGAGGAAGGCTGCTTTTATCAGTCTGTGCGTGTTCGTCCGAGAGAGCACTCAGCACGACGATCGGCTCCACATCTCTAACTCTCCTTTCCTTTGTCTCCCTCTCTCTCTGTTTTCCCCCTCTGTTTGTTTTTGCCCTGCACTCTGACCAGCCCCGGGTCGCTCTTCACGGCAGAGTTCAGAATTGCACTACCATGTCTGCGGTGGCTTCTCTGCTGTGAGCACACAAAGGTATGGTACAATCATAGATATATTCTTATATTTCTTGACCACTTATTTGTCAGAATGTCACTTTCTACTGCTTGTTGTTTTTCTATTTAATTTATCGTCTGTTTAATTCATTGTTTACATGGGTGAGTACTCAATTAGGCGATTGTTTGTCAGGGCTAATGAAACTTAACAAGATCCTTCCTGTTAGTGTTTCA
>CAKALG010015053.1:0-20292 GCA_916700815.1 Helicolenus hilgendorfi | reverse complement strand
TTTGGAGATCCGCATCTTAGTACCTGGAGATGTGTTGACGTGAACAGTCCGCACGGTAGTCGGAGGGTCATTGGTGACCGGGGAGCGCGTCGGGACGTATTTGCGACCCTGGTGAACGACGTTAAACATTACGTACGCTTCTCATGCTCCACTGAGTCTGTACAGGTGAGTTACACAGTGACCGACAGGTGCAGCGTCACTGATGACACCGACTGAGGAGTCAGTGTTTGTTGTCCGTGAGCAGGTTGAGGCAGTCTGAGATGTGCAGAGGAACAGGTTGGATCTCATTTCACTGCGAGACTTCACACAGCAGCAGAGGAGGCGCGTTCTAGAAACGAGGACACGCCAGACTCCCTTTAAAAAAATGCTGATTTAAAGATTATTTTATTGTCAGGAAGCTTTTTCACTTTGCAAACTTGATTTAATTAAGTCACTGAATGTTTAAGATTGTCATGTTTAATTCGGCATAAATTGCATCCAAAATCCAGAGTTTAAAGTAAAAAAAAAAAAAAAAACAGTCAATGATCAAGTGTGTTTACTATATGCCAGATCCTCTGGTTGGGTGCCAAACTCCCTTTGAAAAAATGCTGATTTAAAGATTATTTTATTTTGAGGAAGCGTTTTCATTTTGCAAACTTGATTTAAATAAATCACTGAATGTTTAGGATTGTCCTCTTTAATTCGGCATTAAATTGCATCCATTACAAGCCCACATATAATTAAGTTTTAACTTTTATTTTGGTGTTACCTGTTGCATCCTATGCAGAATTAGCATAGGATGAACTCAAAGTTGAGATTTAACTAAAGCAAAGTGCTGTTACGGATTCTATTTATATGCCGAATTAATCAAAAGATAATATATGGGAGAAAAATTGGTAAAGTGATTACAAAATTGATAAATAAAAAAAACATTTGAATGGAGTTTTGTTGTGAGTACGATGTACAGTTCCTCATTTGACCACAAGGCGGTGCTGCTTTCACTTAAACAATTTTATTAAGCAAAATGAAGTGTCCAGAAAATAAGGCATGTATACATTATAATGAAGTCTGATTTTAAAAACTCAGTTAATTATATCATATTATACATGTATTATATTATACATACATGGCCAAGACTTATTTTTGCAGCATTTATACTTAAAATGTGTATAAATACATTAATATATCATGATATAAAATGGCTTTAATTGACCAGTTTATATTCCCAAAGACTATTTCTTACATCAGTAAGGACCGCTTGATATCAATCATATATTAAATTACAATGAATACAGCTTTTATTTCAAGTCATGTTAGTATTTATGTGTAGCAAAATTAACACATTCAGACATCACACACACACAATTACATTAGCATATTCTTACAAAAGTTTAAAAACAGATAAGCTACTTGATGCATCCCTCAGAAAGCCAAAATATTCATTCATTTCATGAAAAAGTGCAAGTGCTAAAAACGTATTTTTGGTTTAGAAAATATTTTTTTTTGTCCAGCAAACTCCAGCATAAATAATGCTTATGTTAAATTGCTACAGTCACCCTACATCTCCCTGAAAAACATGAAATAAACTTAATGCAGTAACACTTAAATCACGTACGACTGTAGCTATTAATAGCACGAACATAGTTTGGACTTTGGTTTAAGCTCCTTGTAAAGACTTCTGGCACAAAGAAAGACCTGAATAATACAATTATTTATGAAAGAAAACCCAGATAAACAATTAAATATTATTCTAATGCATGCAGCTGCAGATATGTTAATGCTCGTCAGGTCCGGGTTTTATGTGCATGTAAACAGAAGTGGCAGAATACAAAATACGTGTGACCTGAGTCTGATTCTGTTTCTGTTATTGCCGCGACAAGAACACTTAATTCTGTTCACTGGATGTCGTCTTCATCCTCACTGTAAAAGGCTTCCTCCTGTGAAAGAGAAAGAAATATTAATATACATTTTTAAAAGGTTTTATGGGTCAAACTAATTGTTTCAAAAAGATATGTGTGTTTTACGTACGTATCCGCCCTGCTGCAACGCCCAGGGTGAATAATAATGCTGCAGATATCTGGCTCCGTGGTCAAGCAGTCGGTTCCTGGGCAGCGTGTTCACGGCTGACAGACGACTAGTGACCTGAAACATAAGTTTAAGTAAGTTAAGCTTTATTTATATAGCACCTTTTAAAACACACAAAAGTGCTTCACACACAAGAAGAAACATCAAACAAATGAAAAAATTACAATATGAAACAGAAACAATGAGAAACAGATCAAACTAAAACAGACAAACACACATGTGGATGAGGCATATAGAAAGGCTTGCCTAAAGAGATGGGTTTTTAGAAGCCGCTTAAAACGAGATTAGAGGATCAAAGTGTTCGACAGGTCGAATATGGAAGAAGGAGATCAGCAATGTAACGGGGCGAGGTCATGCAGTGCCTCAAATATGGAAATAGCAAGATCTTAAAGTTGATTCTGAATTTTACAGGAAGCCAATGAAGGGATGCCAGAACAGGTGTGATGTGAGACCGACGGCTAGTTCGGGTTAATAACCTGGAACCACCTGCAGGCGATTTAAAGCAGATTGACTGAGGCAGGTGTAGAGGGGATTACAATAGTCTAGACGGGAGAATATGAAAGAGTGAATTAAAAGTTCAAGTTCAGATTAAGGTTGTTCTCACCTCGCATGTGACGGCGATCTGGGTTTCGGTAGATGCTTTTGGCCCCGGAGAGTCGGGGTTGCGGGACTTGAGGCCCATCCTCTCGAGGAGGGTCGATATTAGCAGCTGGAAGAAACTGTAGTTCCTAAAAAGCTCTATGGCGATATTAGCGTTCTTCAGCTCCTGCGGGAGATAAGAAAACATTTTAAAAATTCTACTACAACATGATCCAAAAAAAATTGAAGGGAACTAGATTATTTATGGAGGTTTTCACGTCAGAGGAAAAGTAGTTTCTTACCCTCTCGTTCAGTCTGTCTCCACTTTCCCTCAGCAGCAGGCCGATCACTTTCTCCACGTTAATGTCTACTGTACACAACAGAACACATGATTATCTATAAAACATCCAAAACACCAGAAAACAACAGAGGTTAACGGGTTGAAAGAGCACAATGTACCATGAGCAGCTACAGTACAGGAATATTTCATATTTTCAAGTGCTCCTAATGGTTTGAATGCAAAAAATCGTCAAAGAAGATTCTGCATTTTAGTTTTGTTTTTGTCCCCGGTGTAAAAAAAAGGCCTGAAGAATATTAAAATGTTCTTGCATAAAGCCCAATATATCACCGTCTTTGTGTTTTATTGTGTAAGGAGGAAACAGAAACTCACCTTCTGGCGAGTCCGTCTCGACTTCTGGGGGAAGAAACTGGATTTCATCAGCGAGCTTTGCCAGCCTACTCGCTGCCTCTTTCAGCTCTTTCAGCTCTTCCTCTTCTTCCTCTTCTTTTGCTATAGCTGGAAGAAATAATAAAAAAACACAAGCAAAAAGTTTAGAGAAAAGAAAACAATTCCAAGCTTGTATCTTAAACGGGTTTTCCCAAAGATTAAAAAACACATCATCCTGAAAAAATCCCCCAAAATGACCATCTTTAAAACGTCACGGTGAAACCACGAGGCCTGACTCACGGCTGATAATAAACAGGAAGAACGTGTAGCTGCACGTTTATGACATTTAAACTCCTTGACTCAATTTCAAAAAGCTGAATATGTTATTGCATATTGGCAAAAGGTACAGAAACTAGATGAGGTAGATAGTTTTTATGACTAACTGGGAGTAGAATGGAAAACGTGTCATGGAAAGTAAAAGAATAGTTTCATCCTGATGTCTGATGTGGATCATGTAAAGATAACTTTTATTCATTGTTAATTAATCTGTTCTCAAATGTCTTGTTTTGTCCAAAGATATTCAGTTTAGCGTCATAAAGGAGTAAAGAAACCAGAAAATATTCACATTTGTATACATGTACACACTGTACAAACTCATCCAGTCCATATATATCCATTCAGTATTTATTTATTTGAACTATTTGTATTGTTTACAACTTACAGAACACTTCACCTGTATATAGTTATTTAATTTTAGTATTTTATTGTATTACTTACATGTATGTTGTTGGCAAATAAATCTGATGCAGGTGATTAATTAAAATATGACCGGAAGTCCTGGGCGTCTTTTGTATTGTGTTTTTTTTTTTAAATCTTACTGAGTTTTGATGTATTTTTTTTTTTTATTGTAAACACTTTTATTGCTTTTATTCTTGTGCTTATTGGATTCATGAATGCATTTAAGGACATATAGATCGGAAAGAAAAGAAACAAACACTGTTTTTGTTGTTTATCATTTTAGGGATTATGTGTGTGGTTGTCTGTCTGTCCTATTTTCTATGACATCAGGCACCATGTTGGAAATAAGTGTTTACATCTTGTCCCTGGATTGTTTTCTGGCTTCTATATTCATGAATCAAATCAAAATATTTGTTAGTTTCAGATCTGAATGTAGTGGGTTTATCTGAAGTTGTATCTCAACACTCACCGCGTGTAATATCACCACATCTGCCGTCATCATTTGGCTTCAGATTCCTTTGGTACGGTTCTTCGTCTCCTTTCCGAGATGAGATACAGCTGAAAATTCTGTGCAGACGTTTCAACGCTTTGTTCCCCCTCTTCCTGTCCTTCTTCGTCTCCCCTTTCTCAGGCTTGTCGGGCGTCTGGGGTGAGGATGATTCGTTTGCGTCTGTGCCACCGTTTACTAAAGCCGTTGTGTCCGGTGTAGGTGACTCTTCTGTGGTCCGTCTCCTCTTTGCGTAGGCCATGAGCAGCTTGAACTCCACCGTGTCCTCCATGCTGTCGGTGTCTGAGGTAGGTTTATGGTCACAGTCTTTGCTGCCGGCGTGGCCGTTTTGGTTAGAGAAGGGGTTGTGGATTTCCACGTTTCCGTTTGCCATGTCGGTTTACTGAAAAGACAAAAATCATATAGATCAAATTAAGATAAGATAAGATAGAACTGTATTAATCCCATAGGAAATTCTTGTGCCAGAAATTCCTCAAAAATACAACAAAAATTACAAAAAGTTCAAGTTTATAAAATAAAAAAGTACTATTTCTAGCACCAGTGCCTAATAGAACAACAATTAAGTAAGATACATTTAGTAAAATTAGTAAATAAGATAAAATAAGTAAAATAAAAAAGGTAAAGTAAGCTAACAAACAGAAAAATTAGTAATATTGCACATGTTGGACATTAATATTGCACACAATGAACAGTGATATTGCACATGAGAATGTAAAAAGTAGTATTGCACATGATATTGATGTTATATTTGTACTGAGTGTCCGGTGTTTTCAGCTGTCCAAGAGATAGAGTAAACTCAAAATCATGAATTTGTAGCTAAATAAGTGTAAATTATGACGTGATCTTGCCATCATTTGTTGCTCGCATGTTGTTTTTTTTAAGTAAATTTACATTATTCTGCAAGAAAAGTCAGAATAAACAATTATTTTTGGTTGTTATAGGAGATTTTCTGTGGTCAGGTCTCCCGTGAAAAAGAGATTTTAACCTCAAGAAGACTTTTACCTGGTTAAATAAAAAATAGGAGAAATAGGTTCCAGCTTCCCAGATTTGAGGATTTGCTGATTTTATCAGCTTTTCGTTTCACCTTAAACTGAATATATTTTGGTTGGTCGAACAAAACAAGCAAACTGAAGATGTTATCATGGGTTTTGGGAACTCCCTTTGATTTACTGTAGACCTTTCCAGACTTTTCTAGACTTAGTAATTAGCCAATTAATTAAAAAAAACATAGTTACACACACCAATAATGCTGTGATAAACATTTTCATACATTATTATCATTTCTTTGGACTTGTATTCTTAATATTTGTCTAATTATCATCAGTTTGGGGTCTATTTTGGTTAATATTTAGGACTGCAACTAATGATTATTTTCATTATTGATTAATCAATTGATTATTTGTTCTATAAAATGTAAGAAAATAGTGAAAAATGCCATCAGAGCACAAGATGATGTCTTCAACATGCCTGTCAACATAAACCTGTTTTCACACCGTATGATATTAATTGATCTAATCTATCAATATTTATGCAATAATTGTCAGTTTTATGTCTATTTTATTACATTTGTTTTAAAAAAAATGTTTAAATCGTGAGACGAAAGGTAAAAATTATGAGACGAAAAATTAAAAATTGAGACCAAAAGTATAAATTATGAAATAAAAAATAAAAAATGGTGAGACAAAAGGTAAAAATTATGAGACTAATAATTGTGGAATAAACCTGTTTTCATACTGTATGTCATCAATTGATCTAATCTATCAATATTTATGCATTAATTGTCAATTTTATGTTTATTTTAGGTCATTTTTGTCATATTTCAGTCACTGTTTCACCTCATTTTTTCGCCCTCTGGTGATAGTGAATAGAAATTACACTTTCCAGTAACTTGGATCATGTAAAGGCATGTTAGCATTAACTATAAAGCCTTAAAACAACCTGTTGTTTTAACTAAACACACAACAAAATGAAGCCAGGAGTTTAAGAATAAGTTACTTAACTGTTACAAGACATGTTTAATTCATAAAAACATAGTTTAAAAAGTTACCAAGTTAATTTAGTATTACTGTAAAGTTTGAAAACTTTATGTTACGACTGTTTAACTGTAACAGGTCAACATATGTGAAGGAACACTTTGAAAAAATCATAATTAGTTCGTTTGACAGCATTAAATTGGCCTTACTAAAGATTTACTTCATTCTACTTCTAAAGTAGTATTTTATGTGTGTGTATTATTGAAAAGCATAAAAAACAAGTACTTACGGTCCAAACGATTAAAAATAAACTAAAATATCCACCAGAAGACAACGTCCACGTCCACTGCTGGAAGCGTACTACTCTCTTTCCTCTCTGCTGTTGATTTAAATAGTCACGTAACGACGCAATGACGCACGCACAAGAGCACGTCGACGTCTTACGTAATGACTAGTGATGGGAATTCGGCTCTTTTTAGTGAGCTAAATCATTTGGCTCAGCTCACCAAGAAGAGCCAACTCTTTCGGCTCCCAAACGACTCTTCATATTTACCTCTTCTGCCTTTTATAATTCAGCCAAATTTAGCGCTGTTTTGACCTATGATTAGTATGTGTGCACATATATAACTTAAATTATTTAATATAATTATACTAAACCATATAATTTCCAGAATACCGTAATTTTACATGCTGCTGGGTTTCCGACTGTCAACCGTAACGCAACGCAACGTTCACTTAAAAGAGCCGGCTCTTTGAACCGGCTCGTTCGCGACCAACACATCACTAGTAATGACGTAGATGTGAACTAGAATCTTATGTCAAACTATGCTAATTATATGCTTTTTTTCACAGTTTTGGTTTAGTTTTCTGTTAAAAATCAGCAAACAAATACATAATTTTTGTCCAAATATCATAATTTTAACACAGCCTAAAATGTAATAGATGTTTTTTAAGTTTCTGTTTCTAATAATGCACAAATCTGAAAGTGAAACTGACAAACATGTGACACAGCAAATTAAAAAAAAAAAGTGTTTCAACTTTATTTATTCTAAAATGATAAGGTTACTCAAATGATGTTACAACTGTACAATCTGGCATGCTTTGTGATTATGCCTCTCAAATATATATATATACATGTTTTTATTTTCTTCCCATAAACATTTTTTAAAATTCCCCACAAAGTAAAAAGGTGGGGATTTTTTGTGTCATGATGGAAACTTCCAGAACCTCTTTGTGTTGTTTAAAAGACAGAAGACAAAGCCTGCTTTTGTTTTGAATGACTTGACATGTTTAACATCAAAATATTTTCTTTTTGGCACTAAAGTTTTGACAAGGGAAAAGGGGAACTGAAAATCACCAAGAGGAAGTTTACATTCTTACTGACATTTAACCCAGTACAGTCATGATCAATAAACCACGTTGGGCTCCTGAAAAGATAACCTAAAATGTCTTCATTGTTGACATGTAAAAACTTAACCTGCACTTGTTTTGACGACAAATATCCTTCCTCCTTTTTCCAAGAAGTCGTCCATTTCTACCTGATATTACACACCGCTGCAAAGTCTGACTCATGAAAAGAAAAGTGCAACGCAGCAGTTCAGTCTAACTTTACGTGACTCAACACCAGCAGGCTGACTCAACAGTCACGTTAAACATCACTCATAGGCTAGTAAAATAAAAGAAACACATAAATACCTTAAATTCAAGTGGGATGTTTTTGTCTTCCAAATATGTATTTCTTTGAATTTATTTATGTGGTGGTTCCAACAAGGGGTCGTGGGATGAATCTAAGGGGTCACCAAATAATTAAAATGTGAGAACAACAAAAAATATATATATTTCTGCCTCCGAAAATCCTCTATTCTTTCCATCTAATCTCCTCAGGCTGCTAGAAGTTATTCAAATAAAACAAGAAAATGTATGAAACTGTTCAAATGGTAGACATAATGCAACCAGTGATAAAGGCTTTGTCCCTTGTGTTGTGATGTGTATTTAGCATTTGTGTACTCAGATAAATCTGAATGTTCCAGGAGAGCAGACTGTCCTAATGTGTCGTTACATTTCTTATTCCCCTCACACCTGCACTCTGCTCAAACTAGCTAATCACAAGTAACTCCGTTGTATGAATAGACAATACTTTCTCACACAAGCAGGGTGGAAGGTGCGGGTCACAAGGTTAAATCCAGGTTATAAAGAATGCTGTAGTGAGGGAGCTCTTTGTCTTTTACACTGACTTTGTCTGCTGTGTGGACCCAAATGCATTTGCTGAATAAATTGTAATGCTTCTTAACTGAATGACCCGAGACTTTTATCAAATAATTTCTCCAACAGGTTGCAAGACTCTGCATCTTTTTACGGGGTCACAAGTTAAAAAAGTTTGGGAACCAATGATCAATCTAGAAAATGCTACTCAACCCCATTTTCACCAGTAAAATGAAAGTAAAAGTGAAAAGTTAATCATGATGTAAAAAGTGCACTTGTTAGGTCAACATTTTGGTTTACAAAGTAAAAACTATGAGACAAAAAGTCATAATTAGGAGACCAACAGCCCAAATTATGAGACAAAGGGTCAAAATTATGAGACGAAAAATTAAAAATTGTGAGACAAAAAGTCAAAATTATGAAACAAAAATTTAAAATTTCGACAAAAAGTCAAAATTATGAAACAAATTTTAAAAATTTAGACAAAAAGTCAAAATTATAAGATGAAAAAATAAAAAATTGCAAGACAAAAGGTAAAAATTATTAAACAGGGTCAAAATTATGAGACGAAAATTTTAATTTGCGACAAAAGGTAAAAATGACGAGCCGAAAAATTAAAAACTGTGAGACGAAAGGTATAAATTGTGAGACAAAGTAAAAATTATGAGACAAAAAAATGTAAATTGTGAGACAAAAAGCAAAAGTATGGGATGAGTAATTTAAAATTGAGACAAAAAGTCAAAATTATGAGATGAATATTTAAAAATTGTGAGACAAAAGGTCAAAATGAGAAATTCTAGATTATAAAACGAAAAATTTAAATTGAGACAAAATAAAAAAATTGTGAGACGAAAAATTAAAATTATGAGACAAAAAGCCCAAATTATTGGACGAAAAGTCAAAGTTATCATCATTATTATTCATCTTGACTAACTTTTCATCAGTTTTTTCTTTTACTGGCAGAAACGTGCTTCCATACAACCCTGTAAACTTGTATTATAATCTAAGTGCTGAAATAAATCTTCTGATTTTGTTAACTTCTTAACTGTTCGGCTCTGGTTTATATTGATCTAATTTGATTAATTATTGATTTTCAAAGTTTCGACCTTTAATAAAGTGATCTCTGAAACTTGAAGCCACGTTCGGCCGATACACTCAAAAAACTACACGTATGTTGAGATTGAAAGTTTTGGAAGAATTAACTTTAAAATGGAAATTTGAACATCTACAGTCTCAGTCTGCGGAGGACGATTAGGTGAAATGACGCTGCTGATAATGAGATTAATCAGCCTACCACAGGTATGCTTGACCTTTACTAAAATAATGGCAGTCAACACTTCTAGGGAGTTTCCAGCTGTGACTCTGCAATCTGTATTTGACTTTACAGCCACCTGAGAAATCTCTCAGTCTCGTGTCACATTCAGGTTGTTCTTTAACTCCGTTATATGGGTCACAGTTCATTTCCTGTTTCAAACTAAAGTGTTACAAGGATTTATAAGAAAAACCAGCAGGACACAGTGAACTTGTGTTTCAGTATGCCGGTAAATGCAGGCTCGTCATTGTTTATATTCTAATGGTTTTACACTCGGGTTGAAGTTTAGGGACAATAAATAGTGAAATATTCTGCAGTGTGAATTTCTGTAGCACAAGACGAGAATGCAAAAGAGATTAAAGTGAAGTAGAGTCTCTTGTGTGAACTTTACACACCCTGTATTAACGACTGATAATGATTTACAGAAACGCGTTGTGTACTTAAAAGTTATCAGATATTAAGAAACCCAGTGGATTGTAAATACTTCATGCTGATGTACATGTTCAAAGCATCTTTCCAAACTTCATAATAATCATTTGTGGCAGAAACAAAAACATTTAAAATCAAGATAATGCATATTTTGACTTGTATGTGTTTGGTTTAAGGTTTCAGTTTATTATACTCTACTGTACATTTGACCTGTAGGCCTGTTAATTTGAATTCAAAACTAAATAATAGTTGATGTTACGTAAGGTCTTAGTTGAATCATCTCTTGGAAATTTAGATGTTTTTGGTGTCGCTTCCTCTGGAAAATGTTCATGCTGCTCAATGATAACACCGTTACCATGGTTACTGTGAGCATGTTGGCATGCTGATGTCAGCATTTATCTAAATGTACAGCCTCAGACCTGCTAGCATGGCTGCAGACTCTAATATCTTGATGGATTTAAGATCATTTTGATATACTTTATGTATTTTATGTATTATTGTCTCTATACTTCTGCCTTTTTGGGGATTTTATTGACATTTTATTGTGTACTACTTGAATTGTTTTGAGATGTTTTATCATTGTGGCTTGCTGTTTGGGCTCAGCGTGCAGATATGATGCAAAAGATGAATAAAAAAACACATTATAACTGCACACTATGGGGCATCTGAATGTTTAAAATGTGCATGGAAAAAGGATTTCTTCATAATGGCAGTTAGTTTCCAGTTTAAATAAATGTTTTTTGGCTTAAAAGAAAGAGGAAACACAGTTTTGTAACTGTCCCAACAGTGGATTTCGCCACAAATCATTGAAACGGGAAATAATGTCGGAGGCAAAACTACAGCATCACATCTTCTTTTAACAAATTAATAAAATAAAACAATAAACTTCAAGTAATCCATCCCATCATCATCATCATCATCATCATCAGCGGCAGCAGCAGCAGAAAAATAAGAAATACAAAAGCAAAAGAAAAACCACATGTTCAACCTAAGAGGAAACTCAGGTAGAAATCATTTAAAACTATAATAATTTAATAGTTTAAACAACAATAATGCCATCTTTTATGCCATTACCAGAACATAATCCCAAGGAAGGAGGTAAGAAAATGCCATGCATAAACCAACGCTGATGAGAGACACAATTTAATACAAAGTTCCTACTCAACAAAAAGAGTGATGATAAGAAGCGTGTCGTTCAGAGCGGGCCGAGCTCATCGCCACAGTCACTTCATAGAAAAGGTCATTCACAGAGAGTTCAGTTTGATGTCATTTACACACATTTTGTTTGTTTTATCGTCTCCAGACACTCAGAGGAAGGTCTCTGTGTTGGACGTAAACGGTGGTAGCCATCGTAGAAGTCCTGCTTCATATACATTTGTGGAAAAAAATAAATATTTTGACAGAAAAACATAATCTGAGTGGCGTGAAATGTGGATTTAATTGATGAATTACTCAGAAGTGCAGCAGAATATTTCATATATCGGTAACAAAAAGCTGTAAGTAACGACTGTTGTGTACATTTTGGATTTAAATTAAAATAAAAACATAATTGTTCTACTTTTTATACTGAATTTAACACTTAAAATAGCTTATATACTCATCCTGAAGCCCCCCCCCACAAAATTAATTATCTTAATTACCTAAACAAACAAATGGCTTCTGATTGGATGGAAAGTGTCTATACAAATTATTTTTATGTCATATTCATGTTATTTAAGAAGGCATGGCTGCAAATAAGAAGCTAATTAATTACGAGAGAAAATGTGTAAATTAAAGCCATGTCTAAAATTAAAATAAAGAAGTTTATTTATGATCATTTTTTTAATCAAATGTTTTACTTTTTTAATTTTCAAGTTTGATTAGCATTAATATTTTCTTTTTCTTTATTTTCACAGACTTTTTAATTTAATTGAATGTGTACTTTTCATAGTGGCTTCTGATACCACTGATATTACATGTATTTTAAGCAATGATGTCTCATAATATGAAAACACTGTATTGTCATATACAGAATAAAAATTTGAATTACAAAAAAATAAATGAATAAAATTGGATTTTTAAAAGACAATTTTTCCAACATTAGTCTATGCTAATTAGGTCATTTAAAAACACTTTAAACTTCTACATACTGGAGTTTTCAGCCACATCAAGGAAGGCCACAAAATATTGCTGAAAGCTCTGGAAGAAATCTAGTAAGTGGGCCCTGACCTGGAAAAGACACTGCCTCACTGTGTGACGGTTGTATTTTTCAAATAAAACTTTCCCTATGCAGGTTTAAAGCTCCACGGAAACAGATGAAATGTGTCAAATGACTCATAAAAAAAACACTGAACAATAGTAACACTGAACAATAGTAGCAGCTGAAAATGGGATTTCCAACCAGATTTCCAACGTAAACGCACATGACGTGAAAAAGCCTTCGGACTTCTACAATGGCTCCATCTGAGTCTTTGAAATACTTTGGGGGGGAAAGCAGCTTTATATATATATGAATTTAGTTGACAACAGCTTATATCAAAACCTCACAGGGTTGTTTTTTAAAAGTTCAATCCATCGACTCACATGCAGCAAACAAAACAAAAGAAAACATAAAATAACAAGACAATCATAAACCCAACCAGCACTGAAGTAAAATTGCACATTCAATACTCCTCGGTGCCAAAGTGGTCGACTATGTTAAAAACATTAATGTAATGTAAACGATTAATATAGAAATGCAAAAAAGACGTCATCTATTCATATTGCATTGAATATGGCTCAGATTTTTCTCTTCTTCTTGGATAAATGCTGCAAACACACAGACGCACGCACACACACACACACACACACACACATAAACACACACACACACATCTGTAGTTACGTACTTGCTGCACAGAGTGAAGACAGTTTCTGTTGCAGCTGTACTGATTCTCTTTTCAGGATTGATATGGAATGAGGAATATTATCTCACACATACATACACAAACACACATACATGCACGCACACACACACACACACACACACACAAAAGCTGCATGTGAAAAGCCTCGTTGGGTCAGGAGTACCAGATACACACTATGAAAAGTAAAATATGTGTTTGTGACGGCAGCTGGAGAGTCAGACGCTTGAAAATGAACAGGTTGGTGATTATGAGTTAAAACGCCTCTTTTTTAAACAGAGTCTGGTCTGTCCTCCATAATCAACCTGCTGCTTTATGGTTACGGTTGAATTAATGCGTTGTTTTTTTCCTCCATATCGTGCTGATACTGTATATTTCTGATTTTTAAAAACCATATCTGGCAACCAAATGCTGTGATCAAGATTAAAAACAAATGGGGGAATTGAGTTTTTCCTGTTTTTAGCTCCAACACGGTGGAATAAACCAGTAGCTTCCCAACCTGTTTCAGCTTGTGACACCTTAAAACAAAAACATTATAAACTAGGAGCAGTTTTGTAATTTGAAGATTTCACAAGAAAAGAAAAAACATTTTGTGTGACAGAAATACATATTTTTCTGTCTTTCTCTATATATCTCAAACTTTTGACCACTTCTGTAATTGTGGGGTTCCTGTTTCTGGTATTTTTTATGTCCTATTGTGACGACCCCTCCTATCCACTGGGTGTGCCGTGTCTTTTTGCTGGTTCTCTTTTGTTTTGCAGGAGAGGGTCGTCAGGCTGATAAGCCACACCTGGGCTTGGTGTGGTTGGGATAAAAGCTCTCTACCTTTCAACAGATGTCTCTCTCTCTTCCTTGGCTGGCACACCTGTTTTGGTTTTTACTATGAAAAATAAAGTTTCCTTCCTTCTTCCTATTTATATTCACAAAGCCCTCCGTTGACCCATTAATGTGGACGTTGAATGAATCATCATGATGGAAACAGAGATTTAAGTGAAAACAAACCACTGTGATAGATTCTGGGAACATTACTGAAACAGATACGACACTACGTCCGTGTAATGTCTTTGGCACACAGGTTTTAAGGGGTAAACACATATAAAACTTTAGTATTTATGATCATTTTGATTAAATTTCAACATAAATAATTTGCTTTGAAATGCCTTATCAACACATTTTTCTTACTGAGTGAACCCATTCTTCAAATATGAATTGTGACCAACGTGTTTTTCATGAGTTCGGCTCCTAAGCGACGCGGCGTGAACTCACGGCGGCTGCTCAAAGTGCACTTTGCATCCTGAACCGTTAAAAGTCTTACGATCAATCAATCACTCAGTCAATCAATCAGCACAACCAATAAATAGAATAAATAAATACAAATAAATAGTTGACCATTAAAATCTCCACTGCAGTGCTGCTGAAGAGCCGAAGCAGTTCACTCCTCTGGTCCGTCTCGTTTACGTCTCCGTCTGCAGAGACGAGCCAGACTCGGTTCATTTTTTAACACTTTTTCTCTCCCAGATTCGTCTCCACTACGAGTGTGTGAGAGTCCGGAGAGACTGAGTGAGAGTGTGTGTGAGTGTGAGAGTGTGTGTGTGTGAGCGCCTCAGACAGCCGTCTCCAAGTCTTCGTGGGTGGCAGAAGAAGAAGTTTGTTGGGCGTTGAGGAAGGTGGCGAGCTCCGAGTCTCCCTCCGCTTGGTCCGCTGCCGTCTTCCCCTGGTGGACACACACACCGTCACTACGATAAAAAAAGAGGAGTGTAGGGCTGCAACTAACTTATTTTACCAACGTTTTTTTACAACACAATTTCCCAAAACTCAAGTTGATGTATTTAAATAACTTGTTTTGTCAAACCAACAGTCTAAAACCAAAACGTATCTAGTTTACCAAACTTAAAAGATGCAGAATCAGTACATTTTTGTAATTTTTAACCTATTAAAAATCTGACGTGCATTAATTAATACGTTAATTAATGCGCCATTTGAGGTCAGACTTCAGAGATAACACTTCCCTCTCTTTCTCCTCTCTTTTCCTGTCACTCCCTTATAGCTACTATCAAATAAAACAGACCTCAAAGGAAGGAGTGATGAAGAAGTGTTTGTTTCTGTTTATTTATTTTCTGCACTCTGTGGTTTCCAGTTTAACATTTCTGTGTTTTGACAGGGTGTGAAGTGATGGTATTTTGACAGTTGGTAAACCCAGAACAAGCAAAGAAACGATAGGTCGGAGACAGACTAAATTCCTTTCTACAGATCAGGTCGGGATATCCCTGCACCGAGAGAGGGACACACCCTGGCAGATCATTTACATGTTGGTCCTCTAGATATGACTCAGCTAGACTTACGGGAAGTGTGTGTGCGTGTGTGTGTGTGCAGGTTTGTAGTGTAATGTGTGTGTGTGTGTGTGTGTGTGTATTTACTTGGAAGTTGGTCTTCTCGAGCGACGCCCCGGCGTCTACAAGCAATCGACACACGGCGTGCTGCTTCTCTGAGGCTGCTTTGTGCAAGGCAGTGTCACCTCTATACACACACACAGACACACACACAGACACACACACATAGATGGTGATCAGATAAGCTGTGGGGACGTGCAAATTGCCCTTCTCTTGAAAAGTGTGGTTGTAATCTACAGTCAGAGATTACTGGTACACTGACCACACTGATGTGAAACAGCGAACAAACTGACAGAAAGAAAACCACACAGCAGATAAAAGAAGATTTCTCACACCAGTGCATGTGATTCAACCATGATCTGATAATATATACAGTATACATAAACAGAGAAAAAAATACACAATTAAAAGTAGTCAACATACTTCTCTCTGTCGGTCAGATCCAGAAGCACCTTAGAGCCTGAAGAGGGAGAGACATGAGCAGCTTTGTAGATTTTTACACAGTGATTATTTAAGAAAATACACATTTACTCATGTTTAAAGGAGTACTCCATAAAATATAGCTTCGTTTGCACTCCTATAACAATGTCAAACTCATGATGAACGGTTAAAGAAAAAAATTATAAAAATCGATGCAGCAGAAACAGTCTTTTTTATTCCACACAGTTTTTTTCCTCGTCAAAACCTGGCGCCTACATTACCCACAATGCAACTCGATGGCTGACAGTTCGGTTAGAGATTAAGGTGTGTTATGCTAATGTAGCCTGCAGCGGAGATGAGCAGCGATCTACAGAGGTCTCACTTCTTTCTAACTCCACGCCAACAGATTTTTAAAAAATATCAAACTTGTAGTCTTCCGCTCACACCGACGCTGACTCAAGTGACATCACTTGAGGACATTTATCAGACTTTACTCAGCTCCTTCAAGGTAAAATTACTGCTTTTGTGAATGTAGTCTGGTGGCTTTGAGTCATAAAACTCGCCGTCAGACAGCCCTTTCTGACGGGGAACTGAAGCCGTTATATCTCGGTCCTTAAAGCTCCCAGACTACATTCACAAAAGTAATTTTACCTTGTAGAACACGGGAGTTGCTTGTCTACCGCTGCATCGATCGGTTAGTTCGTTTGTGTTATTGTGTGATTTTCTGATCTAAACTAACGTGGCGTCCACACAGCAGTACATTATTTAGATTCCATGCTGACACTCCTGTCTGCTTCTCTAAACTGGGAGCACGCCGACCGCCATCTAAGTTACTGAATGTAACGTTAATACACTGACTATAAGGATGTATATATACTGCACATGTAGCAGCGTCATCATGTAGAAACCTACGTCAGGTCATGTGGGAAAACATTTTTAGAAGGGCTTGGGAAAATAGCATTTTTTAAGAAAGCACTTTCTCACCCTGTTGCAGGATGAAGCTGATCAGGTCTGTGTGTCCGTTCTGGGCCGCTATATGTAACGCTGAACAACCTCTGGAGTCTCTAACCAACAAGCTGACGCCTCGACGCACACACTCCGTCATCTGGAGACACAAACAGATAAAAAAGAAGCGGATTAGTTGTTTTTTTTAAGCTTTGGGATATATACAAGAAAACAGGGGTGAAAATATGTTATAAAACATTTGTTTGTGTCGTTTACAACACTGTGATTTATGTATTTGTTATTACATAGTTTGGTTTATGGACAGTATAACTTTTAAAGTATATTCATCGTTCTATTCAGAACTACAGAAAGCACTGGCTCTTAAGAGTTGCTTTGGGAAACCCCAAAAGCATTTGTAGGGAACACTATCAGGAAACGGGCTCTCAAAGAGGAAATGCGTGTTCAGAGCTTTTTGCTTAATCATTATTGTTTTTTATTATCAGCTGGTGAAAGAGAGTATGACAGATTAAACTACCCCAGGCTGTTATAAATTCCAGTGACGTGCAGCAGATACAAACAGGGAAAACTGGTTTTAATTGCACATATCTCTATACTCTGTGCTTTTTTGTGTGTGATTGAACTTTACCATAGAAAGGTCTCCTGTACTGGCGGCGTTCAGCAGTGCTGTAAACACACAAACAGACAGAAACATCACGTGACATCGACACGTCAGAACAAGACTTCATTTGACTCCTTCTATGACTGTTTGTCTGTTAACGTCTTCCTCTTTTTTCTAAACACATCTTCCTCCTTTGTTAAAACACTGTCCGTAGTAATGATGACTAACTGTAAATATAGGTCAGGGACTTTACCCAACCAAACCTCTAGGTTTGTACGTGTTGCAAATAATACATGTACAGTATTAAAAGGGAAGCATTGTTTAGGAAAAAGGAAGAGAGAAAATAAAAACGTGATTTAACCTGCATGGTCTTTCTGCACGGACTCTTTGAACTCTTTGAACTTTTAGTTTCACTTTACAAAAATCCACCGGCTGTCCGTGTTTTGTTTAGTCAAGTGAAGGCTGAGCTAACTTCCGTGTAGCAGAACATTTTCATTGTCTCTGGAGCCTGGATGGATTACCGAACGGGTCTACACGGCACAGGTTCAGGGGCCCAAAGTGTCAGGGCTCCCCTGGCCTTCACCTACATAAAGTCACTCAAAGAGACATGTACCAACCAGGAAGAGACTCAAAACGACCACAAAGAGACTCAAAATGACTACAAAGATACACAAAAAAACGACAAACGGAACAAAACAACTACAAAGTGACACAAAACAACTACAAAGTGATGCAAAACAGCTGCAAAGAGACCACAAAGAGACTCATAACGACTATGAAATGGGGCAAAACAACCACGAAGAGACACAAAAACACTACAGAGAGACACAAAACCACAACAGGCTAAACAACTGTACTGTATGTAGGAGAAATGGTTGGGCCTTTTGCATGTCCCAGGGGCCCATTGTCTCATAATCCACCCCTGCTCTCTGTACTCCGGAGCCATCAAACGGCTCTAAATAGCACATCTAAAAATACCTAATGACAAAAATGACCTCAAATGAACTCAACTACTGTACCTGCCTCGACTTTGCCTCGTGTGAACCTGTGCTGTAAGTGTGTTAGAAGCATTTATAGTCCAGGATCTCAGAAGTCATCCGTAGAGAGTTAGAGGCACCAGAGAAGCTAAATGCTTGATATAATTTTACTCGTGCAAACTGCCATAACACCGGTGACTGTGTGGTTTCCAAAGTTTCCAAAGATACTGAGTCACTTTTGAATTTTTAACCCTTTTACTGCTTTCTGGAACTGAACTAAAGACAAATTTAACCCCAAAAAATACTTAAACAAACTTGTCAAATCCATTTTTCTTACAGAATATGAGATGTATGAAGTTATATTTAAGCAAAAACAACAATTTGGTTTTAATCTAAGAGTGTGAACTGAGCTCTATATTTTCAATGTGGTGTTGATTGCTGTTTGAAGTGAAGACAAAACTGAAAGTAGACAAACAATAAACATGTTGGGACATGTCAGGAGGATCAACAGGTTCATAAAACTGGAGAGTCCCAGGATTTACAGTGACTTCTCACTGACACGAGACCTGCTAACCGGGTCACAGATAATATCCTCCAGAACAGTCTACAGGGAACGTTACTGTCGAATCATCACAAGCTGACACCTGTTAAAACATCTGCAAAGCCCTCGAGGGATGCTAAGATTTTATTTAGCGAGGGGGAAAACACACTTCTTCAAGCTGAAACAGTTGTCTTTCTGTTTGCATGTCTAGATATCCTTTGACTGGACTTTTTTTATAACATAAATACACGGAAATGAAGCTAAAAAATAAAGCAATCCAGCATCTTTTCGTATAGAAGTAACAAGGAAATTATTAACAAGGAAATTCAAAAATATCATCTTTCTGAAGAATTTAACAGGTTTCACACCTTAAGTTTCCAAAGTGATGATACGCTCAAAACTACAGATGCAAACCAGTTTTTACACATTTTTAAAAAGGGATGTGTGTGTGTGTGTATTCTACCTTGTTCCTCGGCTGTTAAGGAAACACTGGAAATAGAAAGTACAGAAAATTAAAATTTGGAGTTATGTAGAAAACCTACTTTAGCGTTTATTTTTTTACTTTAAAATAAAAAATATGGATGAATTTTCATTACACTTTCCTCCTTATGAGCTGTAACAACTAGTTGATTAATCGCTAAATCAATCGACAGAAAATGAAAAATGCAACTATTTTTGATAATCGAATAATCATTTTAGTCATTTTTAAACAACATTTGCAGGTTCCAGCTTCTCAAATGTGATGATTTGATCCTTTGCTTTGTCATATTTGATAGTAAACTGAATATTTAATACATCCGAGAAGCTGGAAAATAAATGATTGATTGATCATCAAAACCTGGTTAGCTAATCGTTTCAGTATTACTCTAAGATGTAATTAAATAAAATGCATGTAGTTCATATCTAATATTAGTCAAAACGTATGCAGGAGCACATATACAGTATATCATTCTGTTTATTTAATCATGAATTACTAAGTAAAGTAAAGGTTAAAAGAATGTAATATAATATATGCTATACTATGTCCGCTGACGTACCCAGCAGTC
>CAKALG010015052.1:0-14837 GCA_916700815.1 Helicolenus hilgendorfi | reverse complement strand
TGTGGACTCCGGGAAAAGGACCTGCTCCCTGTGTATATATGAAGGGCTCATTCGAAGCTAACGAAAACACAATGATTCTTAGTTTCAGGTGATTATATACTAATGAAAACATAGTTATGAATATATAATATATTCCATTTCTGCTAATAGATCCCCGAAATGGTACACACTGTTCCTTTAAGTGAGAGGGCCTCACCAGCACATAAACACTAATTGAAATGCAGAGTTAAAGTCATCTACAGTACTCCTACTATAACATATGCACCTGTTCAGTGACGTGTCATGTTCCTGCAGAGGAAATCCCTCAGATGGAGACATGGATGACTAACTGAATGAATAAATGCAGCCAGGTATATCATGTGTCTTCCAGCATTTTTCCTTTACTTACATTAACTTGTCAATATCTTCTTGGCTCACTATCTGTCCCTCTGGGGATTTCCTAGATGAGCTTATAACCCTGACTGGGCACACAATGCACAGTTCTATGGCATGATTCAACATAATTACTTACATCTGTAGGAAAAAGTCATTTAAGCAGCAGCAGCTATGCAAATCAGATTCTTCCCTTCTTTCCAGCCTCTCTGGCTGTTGATGGCTTCCTGGGGCTGCGGGAGGATCAGAGGAGCAGATGTCAGTTATTCATGAGGTCTCTGTCTCTCTCAGAGATGGGATTAAGATTGTCTCATGCATCCATGTAATAACCACATCCTTCCTCTTAAATGTCACTCTGACCGTTCGGATGCTCCGAGATGAGAAACATTTTGTTTATGGCATTTAGGTGTATCAGATTTAGCAGATGGGAACACTTTGCACATGCACACACATCTGTGTGTACGTGTAGTGGGTACCCTCACAGGCATGAGCACAACTGTATGACCGTTTCCCTGGAAACGTAAGGTGAGAAGGTGCAGTAGCTTCAGGCAGGGATTCCCAATCACTACAGCTGTCAATCACCTGTAGCTGGAAGGCTTTCCCCTTCTCCAGCTACTGCACACAGGGATATACCGTACAAGCAATATTAAATGCATTATGCTCTTATTTATGTTCTCTTCTCCTCTACAAAGGAAAATACTGATTGTTCTTACAGTTCCCTTGTCGCGTCTATTCTCGGCCTCTTATTCCTCCCACTCGTCCCCTGTTTAGCATCTGAGATTTCAAGAACGCTGCTCTTCATAAATGGAAAAAAAACTTTAATGGATGTTAATGAGGACATTAGGTGACTCAACAGGGACACTTACAATGTGGAATGAATTCAGGTCTCTGCTCCTCCTGTAGTTACAGTAATCTATCTTGTAATAGCTCATTGATGTAGCTTTCAAACAATAGTGCAGACATAAGGGGGCACAGAGAGACATAAAGGTGGACTGATGTTATTAACAGAAACACTGAGCCTGTTGCAGCTATTGTTCAGAGACAACCAAAAGCTGCGTCAATGGGCTGCGACCTCGTTAGCATTCATAGTTAGTATTAATTAGCATTCATGAGAATGCAAAGATATTCCCCAACTTCTTGTGTGTCAGTGGTTTTGCCCCCTTGCACCACAGGAGAGGTACATACTGATGTATTTATTTATATACAGGAACAAAACATGTAGGCATTGCTACATTTAAATGAAGTGCAACCAATCCAACGTATGTAGGACTTCTAGCTGTAGCTAATTTGCAGACCTTCTCCCTGGTTAGGCTTTTAAAGAGGACCTATTATGCTTATTTTCAGGTGTATACTTATTTACATGCTTCGATGTTCGAAAAGTATTCTTCTCATACCGAACCAAATTCTTCAGACTCCGCTCTAACTAACTTTGTTTGAGGGCGTGCCAAACTAGCCATTATGCAAATGTGTTACTTGGTGACATCACCATGTTACAGAAGAAAAGGCAGGACTTCAAGCAATGCGTTTCAGGCAATTCAGGAGCAGTGTTTCTGTGGGGGAGAGTAACTCCCTTGCAGACATTTTACATGCACAAAAACTATGTAACAAACTGTAGGAAAGGGGAAAAAGCACAAAAGCATAACAGGTCCCCTTTAAGAATTCTATTATTATATGGTAACATGAGAGTTTGGCTTCTTACGAATGTTAACAATAGTGTGTTTTGAATTCTGAGTTTCCTGTTGGTGTTATCTGACTATGATATAGGATCAAGAGGAAGCTGTGGATAATTGAGTGGATGGAAACTGTCACTCAAGATGCTGCAGTCAAGGCTACAGGCTCGCCCTCTCACGATCTGACAATCAAATCTGTCCTAAACATTCGACGTCCCTGTGTGATAGCTGCTCTTTATGATTCTGCAACTGCACAGAGGGGGGACCAAGTCATTTCTTTTGTAAGTCATAATGCGCTTTTCACCAAAAAGTCTGACTCGAGTCCAAGTCTTGTGACCCGAATCCACCTCTGCCTTGAAACACATGGATGTATGTTCACTGACACTTTCCGGCACACAGAATCATATATACAAAAACTACAGCCACAGACAGAAATGCCCACACACATCAGAAACCACAGTGTCTTTCCTCCCATCTGTCAGTCTCAGAAGAACAGAATAAGAACAATAAATTATAAAGCAGTTAAAATCTGTCTTGTGCGCACGCACGGACACACAGTAGTGCCTCTTCCTTTTTGAATTCTGATAATACGAGCTGATGAGGAGGACGAGAGAACAATCTTTTGTGTGACATTTTTATCAGACAGTGAAAGATGTGAAGGTTTCCAGAGAGATAAGATGTGAGGAGAAACATAGAGAGACCAACAACAGGGTTTTCATCTATTATCCCTTCATCACACTCAGCTCCTCCTGCTGTCACATTAATTGCACTCTTGTCTCCTTCTGTGTGTATAAGCAACGGTGTTATGTGTCTTTGATTTATCTTTTTTTCTAATTTATTATTAACACATTTCCTTTGAGATAACAATTGTCTTTTGATCATAAAGCTTCTGATAAAATTGTATTTGGCAGCCTTTATAAAATGTCAGTTCTCTTTTTTTAGCAGCACTTTTAGAAACATGTGATGCGTAGGTGGTGAGCATCTGTTATTTACACAATGACCAAGATTTAGGTGGTATACTTCAATGAAATGAAGGCTACAGGCATCCAAGTAGCCTGATAACAACTAAACAATTATACCCATATCCTTTGTCTAATTTTCCCGCTACATGGTCTAACACTCGCCGGTTCATTTTCTATGTATTTTTTAATTTGGTAACAAATGTAAACAGGTAATTGCGGTAACTTACTGGCAGCGTTTCCATACGATAAACAATTAAAAGTCTAACAGTGATACTCTCCATAACACATCCTGATGTGACATTATAAGATGTGCGTTTGTGAATGTGTGCACCCTTGGCAGCTGCACCGATGAGTGAAATGGTGAGTTGATTAGAGTAAACAGATTAAGTCATCATGTTCTGCCTTTCAGGTTACATCTGCCTCCGTCAATTACAGCATAACCTAACAAAGAAAGCCCAGGTGGGGACATGCAAACAGGTGTGTTAGAGATGCATTAAAGGCACGATTATGGAGGAAAATCGGACTAAAATGTGGATGAATAGGAGACGGTGGGAAGATTCAAATTAAAAGATGCACTAGGAGGAAATTGAAGAAGAGGAGACAAGAGGACATCAGGACAAAAAGTAACGGGAGCAGGAGGCTAAACTGAGATGATCATTTTTAAAAATGAGAAGATAGACCAGACAGATGACTCTCCAAGGTCAGAGACAGGTCACAGTCAAAGCACATTCAGCTATTTGTATGAGCCTGATCTGATGAGACCGCCAGACAGGCAGCTGCAGTAACAGCTTTGAGGTTCATCAGAGCTTTTAGACAACAACATGAGAACATTACTTTCTGATGTGGAGTTTGATGCGGTGATGGTGAATGAATGGGGCTTTGTGTGGCTGCTGCCTGGCAACATGAGAAAGTTCCTTCACTGATACAGTACAGTCACCCCATCCTATAAAAAAAAAAGAGATTAAAAGACATAAATCTTATCTTAGAGAAATAGATAAATCAATGCTCCTCGGCTTAAGTGTGTATGTGTTTATGACATGATGTGTGTGTGTGTGTGTGTGTGTCTTTGCGACTTCACACACTTTCCTTTGTGACAAGTATGAGATTGAGTGCTGAAAATGAGATGGGATGTTTTCCCCGCTTCGTGTCCCACCGGAGAGTGGTGCACATGCTGCTTCAGCATCACTCCAATCAATTTGTCACTACTCTCTGAATAATCAAATTCATCTCCATGAGGGAGGAATTAATTTTAAAAAAGTGTGACCGCAGGGAGTCGTGTGGCTTTAAAAAGGCACTATACTGTATATTTTCCAGAAAGTCTGGGAAAAGTGAGGATTTTTGGTGGGACAGCTGAGAAACATATTCAAAAAGTAAAGGAGATGAACAAGTAGCTGCAATTTTAAATGATGTAGAACAGGAATTGGAGATAATATTTATGAATAATAATGAGTAAGAATTAAAATTACACACTATAAATCTATAAATATGGCCATTCACACAATACTCGGTTAACTCCACCCAGCACAGACGTAAAAACAACCCAATTTAGCCAAACTAAAGTGGTTATATCATTATTAAAGGGACAGTGTATGGAATTTGGTGATATCTAGTGCTGTGGTTGCAGATTGCAACCAACTGAGTACGCTCACTCCTTCCTTTCCAAAACTACGGTAATGTGAGCCGCAGAGTGCAAAACTGCAGCAACGTTGTTGTCCTCGCTCAGAGGCCATCCATACCGTAATAACACTACTTTAGGAGCAACGGAAGTCAAACGGCGGCTGGCGGTACCACAGTTTAGCACTCTGCGGCTCACGTTATGCATTTTCACAAGCTTGTCGGAGAACTACGGTGGCCTTCAGGTAACATAAAAATGTGAAAGTCTCTCTCTAGAGTCAGAGTTTGGTTTGTCCGTTCTGGGCTACTGTAGAAACACGGCAGAGCAACATGGCGGACTCCATGAAGAGAACCTGCTCCCCATTAAGATGTGAAGGGCTCATTCTAAACTAATGAAAACACAGTGATTCATAGTTTCACACAATTATACACTAATGAAAACATAGTTATGAATATTGTATTTCTGCTAATAGATCCTCCGATATGTTACACACTGTTCCTTTAAGTTATTTCAACCCACTGTTAGACACGACAACCTCAAGTTTTTGCCTTAAAACTGTCACACATGTATTGTTAGTTGTTACAAAACACTGTGCATATGACATTCAAAACAAAGGACACACATAATTAATTATCATTAATCAGTAACATGAAAGTCTAAAAAGAGCTGTAGTGGATTATAACAAACTATATTTTATATTGCATCAATTTAGACCCAGTGATTAATTTGCTGTGCTGGGAGGAGCAGGACATAAATAGATCAGAACAGAAATTAATAATCTTGTTCATGAATTGTTCATTATATTCATTAATACAGCTCTGCAGTATTTTAGCTTACAGTGTGTCCAGAGACTACAGCTGATTAAAAGCCAATATGCAAGAACAACACAATTAGAAGACAAAACAAAAGTTATAAAGCTAAAGTTTGAGTACCGGTACATTTCACAGAAACCAGCTGTTTTGGTTGTATTTTTGTTTTCCAAGGATGCCCCTCATGCCCCTCATCCTGCGGAGAGATCAAATCCGATCTCTCCGTAGGATGTGATGAAATAAATTGAGTGTGAAAATGTATCAGATTTGCAGAGAGCTGAAACAGCACAGCCGAGTGAGCTCATACTGACTGACTCACTGCTACTATTACTGTCAGGCACACACACACACACACACACACACACACACACACACACACACACACACACACACACACACACACACACACACACACACACACACACACACACACACACACACACAAATTAAAACCAGGCGCATGGGGTCTGATAAGAGGTGACAGGTATCTCATTTAATGAACAGGGAGGTACAGTAGAGGGGCACGGTAAAGGGTTTAAAATGCTGACTCAAGCTTTAGTATAATGTAATAAAGACGGCTTGAACTTGCAACCCTCAAACATTCCATCGCGGAGCGTTTACAGCCCGGTCGTATTGTTCAGCGTCGGGTAGGTGTCTGTCCGGAAAGTGAAGATGTATGTGATTGACTTCGACCAGCACCGACTCCTCTTAATGCTAATCTGTAACCGCCAATTAATGCGTTACAGAGGTGGGAGAAGTTTTCAGATCCTTTACTTAAAGGAGCAGTGTGTATTAGCATTGATCTATTAGCAGGAATGGAATATAATATTCAGATCTATATTTTCATTGGTGTATAATCCCCTGTATCTAAGAATAGTGTTTTCGTCAGCCCTTTATATTTACATAAGGAGCAGGTCCGCTTTGTGGACAAAGAAGTGAAAGTATATTATTACTTCCATTGCAGCATCAGCGCCCAGCAGCTACATTTTTGGACTGAAAGCAACTACCGGTCGACAGTAAAACGTCCGCCTAAAAAGAGCCGTAGAAAAGTAAAACTACATTATAGTGTTATATTCTACCGAAATGGCTCACACTAAACAATGAAATATTATAAATATAATAAGCGTTTTCAGTCCAAAATGGTGGCAGCAGCTGTTTTGTCTCTTTACTTCTATACTCTTTGTCGCGGAGTCCACCATGTTGCTCCATCATGTTTCTACAGCAGAGTTTGTAAAAATTATAGTATACAAAGCATACCTTCATGAATTAAAAAGCAGAGATGCTCACAAGTCGTTTTTTTGCAAGTCCAAGGGCAACTCCAGTCCAACTCGAGTCGCAGACTCAGTTCTATATTCACTCTATTCTGTCTCAAAGTAATCTGTATTGCATCTCTAACATTGTCTTTTTATGTTATTTGTGTGTATTTCTGGACTCCAGGAGGACTACTGAAGCGAATGCATTAGTGGAACCTCATGGGGATCTTGTAAATGTGGCCTTCTTGGATGGATAAACTCGGCTTTTTGAGTGCATGAACAATGTTTTACCATCACTAGGTTCTTCAAAGCATAAAGGCACACTAGCAACCACGTCTCCTGATCTGGGTCAAGTACATCAATAGTTATGCTTCCTTAAGACCTCTATAACAAGGTCCCTAGGCCGCCTGCTTATGTTATCCATATAAAACTCCTCAAAACCTTACGTAGAAAAACACTGTTTTGTCCAATATTGCCCAGCAAAGACTATGACACTTGCTTTGAGTCCCACAAAAAGGATTATAAGAAAAATACTTCCTTCTTTTTATGGGAAAGCACGGTGTATAAATCTAGCTCAGCTGCTGAATGAAGGGGAAGTTGGTGAGAGCAAATGAAGCATTTTATAAACATACAATTTTTCATTGCAAAGAACAGAGAGTAATTGTCTCACACTGTCCATTTGTATGGAGGCTGTGCTCAGCGTTTTGTCCAGATGGCAGATTACGAGCAAGGTCACGCACACAGATAAACAGAGAGGATCTTAATGAAATGATGGTTCACTGCTGGAAAATCAATGAGGGTATGCTCCTCTAGTATTTATTACTGCGTTGATAAGCATGAGAAGAAGTCTCTGAAACACATTAACATCACCATGGCAAACACTGAAAAAGAGAGTGGACACACTTTCAGTAAAGCCTGTGTGATTTTAACATGGTTGAATGTGCTGGGTGACAGGCAGAGAGGACTATTTACCTGGTAATACTTATCAAGGTAAAATGTCAAGGATATACTGTAGGTCATGTGACAATACAGAAAGCGATAAACTCTCGATTTATCACGAGGACTGTGTAATGAGAGTTATGAATGTTTGGCTGTGGAGCGTAATATTTATAGTTGTTTTTCTTAAATCATCGAGTGAAAGAAAGTTACTGAGTGCTTTTTTTCCTTCTTATTAATTAAAGTTCCCATCTCTCATAATCACGTTGTACTCTGGTGAAGGTAAAAAGAAAAAACAGACAAAAATAATCACAGTTGTGCTTATTCTAATGAGACGTTAAATCTTCCCCAGACAGCTCAAGGATTTCAACACACAAAAAATAAAAAAAATACTACATTACTATTCTGCACCACACCACATCCACGCTCACAAGAAAACCAAAGGGTGCCAAACCTCCGACCTCGCCTTAACTCCTCCATAACATGCAGTAATCTTCCTCGCTCCTCCTCCTGTCCTCTGATCTTCTGTGGGGGGACTCCACCAATCGCCTACAGCAGATGGGAGAAAACCACAGCGCTTTTCAGTCAGAGCTGCCAGATATAATATTATGCTGTAATTCCATAGTCAGTGCAAATCCATCAATTATCATATTCCTGAGACTCCCTCTGGATATTTTGCTTCCAACAAAATCATGTTTTCATTGTTACTCACACAGTAGAAGTACAATAATCATCTGCATGTTTTATTTGTCCTCACATGCCATCACCCTCTTCTGGATTACTACGTTTTATTACCTTGTTTCTTCTGATATGTTGCCCTGCAGTCTGTGAGTGGGTGCTAATGGCTGTTGCTAGTACTAGTATCTGTGCCTTTTGCTGACAATGATGAATTTAGCATGTGACATGGGTTAAAGGACGCTTTAACGCTTTCTTGCCGAGAGTTAGATGAGAATGTAATAGGTGGGATTTTAGGATCCAGGAGTTATTTAGGAGATGACAAATGAGGAAGAAGGAACAGGTCTGTCAGTGGGAGGAGGGCTGTGTTAAATCAGCTTTTCTAAGATATAAATTTCCTGTCCGACTTGACACAATGACACTTGAAAATCATCAATACCCTAGAGCTCAATGTGTGCTTCAGACAAGAGGAGAAAGACAAAGAGGCCTACCACCCTTCAAGCTTGGCCTCTTCTCACCTAAGCACCTCCCACTGACACACCTCATCTGTCATCTGCTAATTAACTCCTGGATCCTAAAATCCCACCGACTACAAGATGATATTAAATCTTGTTTGTTTAATCTGTACAAAGACCAAAATGTAAAAATGGCACACTGTGGTTTAAACGGTAGGGTTGTTATTATATATTTCTTGGCTGGACGCAGTAACTCTATACCAACGGTGTCAAACATATGGCACGACGGCCAGAACCGGCCCGCCAAAGAATCCAATCCGACCCACTGGATGATTTTGCAAAGTGTGAAAATTGCAGAGAAGACAATAATTCCACTTTTTCAATAACATGCACTGCTATTCCTATTTGACCACTGGGGGTTGTATTGTCCTAATAAGAGCAGCAGACCCTTCGCTGGATACGTTATTATCCATGTGCATACGTACAGGCTACGTAACCCAACACTGATACTGTTCAGTGGCTCCTCTATGAACAGTACAGGGAGAAAAGTAAATGGGATGCCAGTGTGCTTGGTGTGTTCACGGCACCTTTCAGCGCTCAAGTAATATAATACTTGGTGCCACCATCATGGCGGAAAAATGCAAGAACTTACAAGAACAACTGAGAACAGAGAAGATACGTGAATTGTCTGTTTGTAGTTGTAGCTGAGAGATCGTCGAGACGTCTCGGGCTGTTCATCATCTGTGTTGTAAATAGATTGTTTCATGAATTGCGAACGTTTACAGAATGTATTTGGACTTCATTACACTAAAAGAGAGTTTATTATGCAATGGTTTTACTGGTCCGGTCCACTTGAGATCATATTGGGCATTATGTGGCTCATGAACTAAAATGAGTTTGACACACCATCTTTAGGCTGTAGCTTCATATTTAACAGACAAACATGAAGACCGGTATCAATCTTCTCATCTAACTCTCGGCAAGAAAGCAAATATTTCCCAACCTGTTTCTTTAAGAGAGAGATTAATTGACCTACAGGTGTAGTTTACATCAACATGCTATAGCTGGAGTCTTTTGGAGCCAACAGGAGCATCACACGCTTCAACCCACCTCCTCAGCTGTCTTTCTCTCGGCCGGTGGACCGGCCCAGCAGCAGCTCTGAACCAATATCTCCTGCAGAGCTCTTGTCAACTAGCTGAACAAATTGAAGTAGTGTTTCTTTCTTTTTGGACGTCTCCCGTTAGCTAAAAAAAAAAAAGAAGCAAACATCACTTTCCAGACTTGTCATCACAAGCTATATTTAGCTTTTCAAAAGGGCCAGATTGTATTGGATCTCAAAGTGCAAACAAGACGATCTTGGCTTTCAGACTGAGACTGACCTTTTTGGGCAGCTTGTAAAAAGTAGTATTACTTCTCCTCCACTTGACTTCAGAAGAAAACATTTCTGTGGGAAGGAAATGGTTTGAACCGAGGGGTTCGCTCTCACTCAGAGGGGCCTCACAGACTCTCCAAGCAACACAGCGACTCCAAACAACACTTTACGCCTGCCCATCAAGAGGAGAGAAAGAACAAATGCAGCATTAACCACTCCAAATGCATGTTAGAAAAGGAGACAGGATAAATGTCAGCAGAATCTAAATGCCGCACAGAAGGTGTAACAGCTCGTCCATTGAGATTTTCTAAAGAGCAAATGGAGCAGCTCCATGACATTCACGTGCTTGCTGCATGTCTCCACAGTCCCACCGCTGTTTCCTCTTATTCCCAGCTCCATCTGTCTGCTCTGACACCAGTGTTTACATATCTGAGAGGACTGCCTTCCTAATAAAGCCATGACATTGTGTGAGGCAAGACTCCGGCTGGGCAGGGCCGCAGAGGGAGTGTCTGAGGCATTTGTGTCTGGTTTAACATACCAGTACACCAAATCCAACAGACAAATACGTTTCATATGTCAGTCTTTCTCTTTTCTGTTTGAAGTTTTGGTCCATTCATGGCATGAACTTATTCAGAGGATTTGTAAACCAAGTTGTTTTTCAATGTAACTGCTCTAAAAAGGCAAAACACGCAGTAACAAATCTGACTTAACATCTGTTTTACCATATAAATAATTATAAGGTAGGAGGTAAAAAATAAAAAAGGGGGCATGGATGGATATATATATATATAGATATATACACTATATCTATATATATATATTTTACATTTCTGTAGATCCCCCGAAATGTTACACACTGTTCCTTTAATGTATAATCCTGCATAAATAACAGGAAAAAACCTGAACATTATTATTAGAATGATGGCATATTTGTCTTAAGAGAAATGCCACATTTCTACTGTGTCTATCAGATGTATACTGTAGTGCTCAGGCTCATTTTTTAATGATTTCAAAAATCTCCTCAAGCTCTAAAAGCAACAAGAAAGCCAAATCTGCTGTCTTGTCTTTATTTCCAGTGGCAGCTGTTAAATTGAGCAGCCATATGCGTCTGTGATCACCGGCCTCACACACCAAAAGCTTTGATCACCGAGTGTCTCGCTCCGGTCTACGCGAAGACTAATGACTTTTCAGAAGCATTAATGGTCTCATGAAGGTACAATGGACTCTACTTTAAGCATCTATGGAAAGCCCACAGACCCAAGGTTAACAGCCCGCGTCAAGCTGCGATCTGGCTCATGGGCAGGTACGTCGGATTGATCGCAGATCAGACGCAGTCTGGTATTGAACTGGCTCAGGTGGAGGCCACCTCTCTGGAGAGAAAGAACAAGAGAAGCTTCAGATGTATCCTGAGCTGCACAGACATCCTGCATTATTGATCAGTCGGTTCCAAGTTGAAGGAGGGTGTGAAGACTCCTGTGACACACATAAAACACAACACAATTCTCTTGTTTAGCCTGTACCGGAGGCGATGTTTGCACTCTTGAGATTAGAGCGCTGCAGGGGAAATAATAGCGCCAACACCTTCGAGCTGAAGGATTTCCTATTTGCTTCCATTCTCATTACTGCATCCCACTGACGCCCTGAACACATTAAGCCCGTCAGTCACCTGTTCCTGCCTGGCAGCGACAGTGTACACTCAGCTGAGCTTTGTACGCTCGGGGAGAAGAAAGGGCTCGCCTTCGAAAGGCACCTCGGGGCGCAGAACAACTCAGAGAAAGTGACAGAAAGTCTCTGAGAGCTTTGAAAATGTTGCACATGTGGGAAAGAGTTTGAGACACATGGAATCTTAATGTAAGGAGATGTAATGAATTCAGAGTTAAAGGACAGAGGAGGTGTGTCCCATTCAAACCAAAGAGATGGAACGAACAGCGCTTCTGTTTTTAATGGCCTGTGGTCCCATCGTTACGCAATGGTTTGAATCCAGCTGTGAACTGCTTGTTATCCTTTCCTCTGCAGCACCTGTTTGAATACTAGATGTGAATGCTTAGCAATTTGAAGCTTGATCTTCCCACAGTGCATTCTCCCCTGTCAGTGGATGAAATGATGTTTACATGCTGCGGTTATGGGAAATTACATAAAAAGACGTGCATCAACAAAGAATCCAGCAGGTAAAAAACATGCAATTACTGGTAATTTAAGCAGTTAAGTGAGCTGAGGTTTCTTTGAATAAACCACAAAGGTAATTTTCTCTTTTCTGTGCGTGCAACATCATAAAAGGTTGTGTTTTTCTGCATTTAATACACTCTGGATAAAAAAACCAAAACACAAATAACTGCTGAAGTTCTTCAACTATTCCGCTTTATTATTTCCTTCTTCCATGTGTTATTGCTGTTATAGCGTCCCGCCTCGTGTGATGTCGAGAAAAGCCTCGTTTCTGGGTGTTAAAAGCTTCGCCTGTGGGCATTTCACACCTGCACCTTTCCACCACCCTTCTTATCACACCTCAGCTGCTTTTCCCCCTCGCGTCCATTTATTATCACTTCTACTGTACCTGTCAAAGGTTAGACCTGCGCTGAATTGACCACTATTGTACTATAACGCAGTAAAATCTTGCCACATGCTTGTGAATAACACAATTAAAATGGGAATTTGAATGGCTACGTGCAACAAATGATTATTTACATTATCTGCTGATTGTTTTCTTGGATTATTCATCGCTTAATCTATAAAATGTTAGTTCAAAACCCAAAGATATTCGGTGAATAGCTGGAAAAACAGCAAATATTCACATTTGGGAGGCTAGAACCAGTAAAACAATACATATATTGTGGCATTTTTAACTACAAACTAAAAAAAACAACTATTAATTGACTAATTAATAAATTGACTAATTGTTGTAGATCTATATTGATATACACCAATGAAGCTAAAACAACTGGGAACATTGTATTGAACATATATGTTCCCAATTACACATACAGCTTAATTCCTCCCGACAGCTCTAAATGGAACAGATTTGCTGGTGATTTCTCAAAGTGAGAGGCAGAACAGAGAAAATCCATCTGCCAAGCTGTCTTTGTCCAAGGTCCTCTGTGATTCCCCAATTATCTTCCCATTGAGTCTGAGGGCCCGTTTTATAACACACTCCACTACGACAGGTGCAATCCAAAGCTTTCAAGGCTGCTGGCTCGATTTTTTGTGATGGTTTGATTTCTCCCTATGCCAAAATATCTTAAATTCGATGTTTTTGAACGAATACGACCGTGCTACAAACAGAATCAGTGCAACACAGCATACAACACCCATTCGGATATTCCACTACTGTTTCCAGCGCTGCTTAAATATAGAGGACGGAACCTGCCAAAATAAAAAATGAATAGATATATAAATAAATTAGGGCTGTCAATGTGCAAATTATTCGTACATGTTTTATCTGTTGAAAATGTGCCTTAAAGTATTTCATACTCATCAATTAACAACACAAAACAATGACAAATATTGTCCAGAAACCCTCACAGGTACTGCATTTAACATAAACGAATTTGCGTTAACGCGTTATTATCAAGTTAACTTTGACAGCCCTAAAATAAATGAGAAATAAATAAATATGCCATTAAATGTACCAAAAATAATATTAAAATTAAATATAGGCATTAATTAATTAAATTGATATTTGTTTTAATTTGCTTCTTTATATATTTGTATAAATTCCCCTATCTATCTACTCTCCTATTTAATTTTCCCTTTAATTTATTATTAACTTTTTTTTTTTAAATAATGATTTATTGTTTTATTTTTTAATAAATTTTTTAATCATTAAATTGCATGTATTTATCTATTTATTGAGTAATTTTTATTTTGGCAGGTTTCGTCCTCCATATATCAAAGCCTGCAGGTCTGAAAAACCCAAAACAAAAGTGTTACAAAACATTCTAAAACCCACTCAACTCTGATAGTAATAATAACAAAAACCCATACTACACAGCCACAGATGTGCATAAACCAAAACACCACTATATCTGCTCACTTCTATCCTCCCCTTTTCCGACTTTCTTATTCTTTTCTTTCCACCCATCATGTGGTCAGGTGCTTTACAGAAGACGTGGCTCTTCTCAACATCACCAACACGTGCTTGATCATCACGATCGCTCTGTGAAATCTGCAGAAAATGATATTTTCCCACAACAGTTTGCACCACAGCGAAGCATCATACAAAATAATGTTTTAAGGTTGACTACTAGCAAAAATAAAATGTGATCCCTCATTTTCTCTGAACTCTACGGTAACCTATGTGTGACCTTAACAGTGCAAGAATTGCTACATGTATTCTGCTTAACATTCTAGTCACTAAAAAGTAAAATTAGATCATTAATTTCATTACAAAAATACTAAATCTGTCCATTGGCTAATAATTTACACAATAGATTATTTTCAGTAACCGGTATATGCTAAGTCTGTACTGTGTCACAAGTGGACGGAATAATTAAAGGTCCTGAAATGGAGCCCAGTGCAAACACAGGAGGGTCTGACAAGTATTGCATTAAAAGCTGATTGGAGGATCTCCAGTGGCCCATCAGCTCGTCCTCCTAACTCCGCTGAGGGACGTTAGGCTCTTCCTGGTTGCTCTCCAGCAGCTCATCGTCAGAGAAACTGATATGAAGGCAGGTATCATTCATAGGAGAGGAGAAGGGCGGCGGGTGCTCACAGGTGTCCGGATA
>CAKALG010015051.1:0-12217 GCA_916700815.1 Helicolenus hilgendorfi | reverse complement strand
CTGAAGCCACTGTGGACCCTCATAGCAACGTCTCTGGTGGTCCAGATCTGTCTGGGGTCCATGTAGTCATCCATGAGCTCTGAGTGTCGGAGCTGCTCAACTCGCTCTGCCTGGAAACGCCCTGCACACACACACATACACTTGTTTATGTGACGGAAGCAGCTGTTTTTGAACATTATTAAATTTCTGCGATTCATGCGATTTTAAAAATCATGAAGTGGATCAATGACATGAATCAACTCTGTGGTCATTTTTAGGTCTGTAGTTAATCCGGTGTATACCTCCAGAGGTGGTTTGAATCAGATCGGATTTCTATCCACCTTGAATGCTTCTTTGATGCATCAACACTTAACTTTTATGGAGCTAGCCAGCGTGTAAACGGGGTCCAAGTAAAGGAAATCAAATCCTTACTGGTTAAAAAATTAAGTCACATATTTTATGTAGTGTTTCTTTTGGAATAGATATTTGTCTGAGGCCATTACAAATTACAAACTATATGATGTTGGACAAAAAGGACAGAAAAGTATGATACTTGAAATTTAACAATCAATAGTTTACAGAATATCACATTTCTATGAATGCTCTGCTCTTCACTGACTAATGGATGTTGATTTATTCACTCAATTTAATGCATATTCAAATTTTCTACGACGTTGGTATCACGTGGTGTCTCTGGGTCGTCAGCATTGTAGAAAAAATGGATAAATAGCTGAGATTGACAGTAAGTGTCTGGCAACGACTAGTTGTGAAGTAAATGCAATAGAACTCGAGATGGAGAATGCAACATCTAGTGACTGAATGTTATCAGTGTTATCAATAGCACCTTTAACTAGTGATTGTGTATGTTTTCACTGCCAGCCTTGTCTTTCACACTCACTGTTCCTCTCCACAAAGACTCTGCCGACCGGTTGGCTGTGTCCGTGTGGGGCGGAGAACAGGGAATGCTGGGGGATCGGGGACTGGGTGTCTGTGATGATATCATCGTCTTCGGCTCCTAGATCATTGCTGTAGTGCTCCGTCGCCTTCGCCTTCCTGCCATGTGATATAAGAGAGAGGGTTTTATACAAAGCAACTTACATGTTGAGCCACACTGAGTGGATGGGAGACTGAAATATCTCAACAACTATTGGATGGATGAATTGCCATGAAATGTGGTTCACATTCGTGTCCCCTCAGGATGAACTCTAAAAACTTTGGTGATCTATTATGATGATGGCCACCATCAGGTCAACATTTTAATTCATCCAACACTTTGGTTAATGAAAACATTAGTTTACTTAATGCTAGTTTACTCACTTCTTCCTTTTCGTCTTTCTGGTTACAGGAACAGTCATTTCCTCTCCGTCCATGTCGGGGTCGGTCATGTTACCGTTTGGCACGTCGGCGTGCTCTGCTTCCTGATCTGAACAAAACAAAACATGAAACATGAGATTTCTAATCAATATAAAGAACACTTGAGTCACTTTAATAAAACATTGTCTCTTGTTAGAAGTCAGCACTACATTTAACACCCACACCTTTCTGAATAGACCAAAATTAAACCAAAGTTTTCCTTGCAAAATGTACTGCTGTGGTGCAGCCAAAAGCAGGTGGGACAGGAATGGGTGGGGTTGTAAACACACTTTACTGTCAGTAACCACTGTCAATCAGCATACCTCCTTCTCTGATGATTATTATATTTTGCCATGCAGTTATAAAACAAGAATATAAACAAACAATATTTCCTGAGAGGTCAGTATCACCCCCTCTCTCAAAGTGGCCGCACAACGAAGAGCCTCATCAAAGTTCAATTAGACTGAACTCTGTGAGAAGTGAAAGAGGCGGGTCAATTTGCGACCAAAAGAGAATTTGTCTCACTCCGTTCCATATAGAAATCAATGAATTTCGGTCTAACCGCACCATTAGTCTATATACATATTTTATCCCTGTTGTTTTACTAATTTGCACCCCTTGTCAGCTTCCCACCAGCCAAGAAGGCTGACTGTGTTTGTTGGAACAGACAACAAAGATGGAGGTATTGGTGTGGGAATAAGACGTAACCCCTCCCCCAGCTGTGCATCGAACACAAACAGGTTTATCTTTCTTTAATGTAAAAGGTGGCATGAATAACAGTTGCTACCGATAGTGGGCACCCTCTTCTTTTTCTTCTTCTTTTGTGGTGCTGGATCCTGCGGCTCTGGGGTCAAAGGGTCTCTGCTGTCAGAGTGGCTTTTATTGGTCACTTCCTCCATCTCCACCTCTAGACCAACTGTAGAGAAACACAATAGAGTAAGACAGAATAGGAAAGAATAGAGTGCTGTGTGGAGCTGTATGGAGCTACAGGCGTCACCTCTTACCTTCTCCCTGCTCCTCTCCATCGTTGACTTCCTTCTTCGGCTTCTTCTTCTTGCTCTTGACGGTTGGCATGGTTTCTCTGCGAGAGGATAAACAGTTTAAAATGTGAATAAAATCAATTACGAGGATATTTCAGAAGGTAATTTTTTTATTCATTTTTTTTTTTGTACAGTATTTAGGTCAGTTAATCAACGTTTAATGAGGATCTTGCGGTGGCCGGATGGTGATGCCTGTTTGAGATAATTGGATTAGCCTGAGCTTTGAGGACAGCTGGTGGAACGAAGCTTCAGGAAACACACCATGAAGAACATTTTAAGTATTATTTAAAGAGAGCTCTGCTTTGTTATCTAGTCCAAGACAGTATACTGCAGCATCTCAGCATACTACATTTTTAAACACACTGAAACCAAACCTGAATTTTGGTTTGAAAGTGCAGTTTTTCTTCGTTCTTGTTCACATTTATCTATTACGTTATATTTACAATTGACACTTTTGACACTTTTACCTAAAGCTTACTTACTTTGGGGTAATTTGGGGTTCAGTGTCTGGCTCATGGACACTTTAACAATTGAGGAAGGGGAACTGGGGATCAAACCACCAATCCTACTATTAACAGACCAAAGATACAGCCTCGCATGTTTTTACTGTGATTTACTGGGCCAGGTGAGGATGAATTTGGTGTTTTTTTTAATTTTTTAATGTGTTGTAATTTATGTTTAATGCTCTTGATGAGGCCATAGACACATTTCCAGCCTTGGTTAAACAATAAAGTTCACTTGCTTTCCATTTTATTCTATTCCATTCCTCTTAGGAAACTCTTGGCTGGTAGTGAACATTAAAGGCACTGTATGTATGTTAATTGCGTTTTATTGTGGGAATCTGGGAATAGGTTGTAACCTAACTTAAAAAATTAGACCTTCCGCTACTTTCTGAGTTTCCTCTTCCAGCCTGCATGCTGCTTTTTCTGGGACAATCCAAATGGAGTCTGCTAACGCCAACAAACAACCAGCCCCCACCACAACTCAGACTCAAACACAAACTCCATGGAAGCACAAAAAAACAAAGTTATATGTAGCGAAGTATATGCCAATATATTATGCCAAGCACAGATTTTAAAAAGCTGTTTTCAGGTGTATTTCAGTGAATCAGTATCAGTGCTCACCTGTGCAGTTGAGTCGGTCTGCGTCTGTGAAGAAACACTACAGACAATCACTGCCTTCTGTCTCTGATCTTATCAAGCTGAGGGAAAGTGTTTTAGGGTCAGCCTCGGTATAAAATCCCACCCTCCTTCCCTTTATTTCTCTGTCTTCTGCTCTTGTTTAATCTCAAATTCACGTCAAAATCTTGAAGCATGAATCCCAAGTGTGGAGCTAAAGTGAAGCAGGAAGGCGTAACAGAGGGGGGAGGAGGTTTATTTACAGCTTTGAGACTCGACTCAGGGTTTTAGAGTGGCAGGTGGATCATGTGCTGAGCCGCGACAGCCTCTGGGAGCTTTGTGGTTGGTTGATCAGCTGTGATGTCACCTGCTGGTATAGTGCTCCTAAGTAGCCATGGATGCTAATAATCCCCCACCCTGCTCTCCTGCCCATCTTTTCTTCAACAGATCCAATCACTCTCTACTCACAAATAGGCAGAGTAATTAGACTGATGTTTTTCTTTTCATAAATAATGTTTTAGTTGTTTCTCTAAAAATGTCTTATTCAGTGTTCGGTAATAATTAGCTCCACCCTCCCAATCTCGCATTTAGCACCTTTAAAGTCTGATTTGGTGGATGGCTCTAAATACTATGACACCAATGAGTCTCAGCCGTTGGTGCTGTGGGAAAGAAGTGAGACATATACTTTGCCATGTCTGAGCAGGTGTGCTGGTTCTGTCTGAGGTTAACAGGTCAAAGTTAAAACCTTTGCACCACAGGAATCAGGTCAAACATCCAATCCTATTACACACACACACACACTCACATGCGTACTAGGTCACTTTTGGGGACATTACGTACCACTGACCCATAAATCTGCTTTTTCCGAATTGGGGACAACCATCTCATATTAAAATGCCACAACTTGTAAGGCTCTGCTGAGTGAGTCACTGTGCCTTTGCTGAGAGTGATACATGCAATAAAGAATGTTGTCACTTCCACTCAGGCTCAGATTTGTTTGCCGCAATCTTGATGCTCATTTGTCTCTGAAAGATTTGATTTTTTTTACTTAAAATCTCTGAACCCACACACTTGCATAGTGTACATATAGAGCCTGGAGTGTGCAAACTGGAATAATTATACAAAAATAATTTTAATTCACCAAAACTAATTCATGATTTCTGGAGTGCATTTACAAGGGACATTTATTTAAGACTATAATAAAGTTGATTTCAATTCAGTTCAATAAAACTTGATCAATCCCTCCATATACAGCAGCTCAGCACCCAGGACAACAAATACACACACAATAAATAGCTAAAAAATCGGTGGTGGAAAGTAACTAAGTACACTACATTTCAGAGGCAAATATTGTACTTGTAATTCCACTACATTTATTTTGAAAATTGAAATTACTTTGCAGATTCAGAATAATACAAAATATAATCAAACTATCAATCAAATATTATCATTCAGATAACAATTTATTGATCCCCAGGGGAAATTCACAAGCAGTATATAGTATAAAGTACTTAAAATGAGCTACACCAATAAATGTTCTAGTCTACGTATTCAGTACCACTAGATGTCGCACTAGAGCACCAGCATCTCATACCAAAACTAATGGGCTCGTAGGCCACACCTCCCCCTCCCTTCACGTTCAATAATCAATATAATCCAATAATATAATATATATTATTCTGAAATGAACCATTCTGCATAATAAGTACTGTTACTTTAGGTTCTTTAAATTTGATGCTAATACTTTTGTATTTTTATTTTGAATGCAGGGCTTTTAATTGTAACAAAGTATTTCGACACTGTGGTATTGTTCCTATGGTACAAGATCTGAGTACTTATGCATACACATAATACTGTAATCCAGGTCTAAATTTCCCTTTCATGCACACCAATTTATCTCATTATCTTTATTATCTTTATCTTTCTTTAGTTGTTGTTATTTCACCTTATAAAGAACATGTCAACAATATTTCCCCATCTTATCCTCTCACTGTCTCAGGTTATCTGTTATGTTGTGTTACACTGACCGCCACTCACTGCTGTTTGTATAGATGACAGCAAAGCCGAATGATGCAGTGAGAAGGCCGTAATCCTCCTGTTAAATCAGCTGAGCTACAGCTGTCCTGCAGAGGATTAACCTGACAAACAGAGAGAGAGAGAGAGAGACAGAGAGAGGGAGGAGGGGGGAGAGAAGAAGACATGCACCCACATGATTTTATCTTGATCTTTAATTAGCACACATACTGTATATGTGCATGTTAACTTTTATTCTAGATAAAAGAAACATGTTTTTTATTACAGTAAAGCTCACAGTCTGTGATTATCAGTGGGGAAAGTTCAGAAGCTTTAAGCTGAAAAGTTGTCAAAAAGGAGTTTTAGAGATAGAAACGTCAAGACTGGTTGAGTTAGACCGAACTGTCAAGTGCCATCGAGCAGCTCCCCTTGGATTTACGGAGCTTTATAGTGAGTTTCGGATCATTGTTTAGCTGCCCAGCCCACAACTTTATTGTTTTGGTTCACTCTCACAGCTCCCATAGCATAATTTCAGAGAAAAAGCTGTAAAAAACCACTGTACACTATACCTTCTCAGCAGAAAACAGCAGACAGGCTACTAAATAGTTGCTATAAGCCCCATAGATGTGGGTCAGTAAGGGCCTACTACACCCATTAGTAGGTTTTATCATCTATTCACATGGTAAAACCCACGGTTTTTACCCAGGAGACCGAAGCTCGCATCCCGTGTGAAACCAACGTGTAGTTGTCTTTGTGTTCATAGTTATTATACTTAACCAAGTGTGTTGCTAAAATTAAGTTTCACTTTCGCTTTTACAATGTAGTAGGTGTAGTAGGCACCTAATGATCCACATCTATGGTGCTTATAGCGACCGATAACACTTATTTAATGGCCTGATAACAGTCTAATCGGGTGGTTAGAGACTATCTGGTAAACATAGTGGAGCATTTAGCAGCTAAAGAGACAGATATTTCCCTCAGGAGTTGGTGGAGACCAAAAACAGAGCTAAAAGAGAATGAATATTGGACTTACATTCATCATGTGGACACAAACACGACTGCGCATGAATGATCATGTTGCTCTGTAACTGCTGGAGGTGGAAATAAGAAACTGTTTGTTAACAAGTTTTAAAAAATAGCAACAATAAAAGACATGTCCAAAAACTGAAAACTGATTTGTGTATCAGAACTTTGTTTTTCTTTTCTAAACCCATTTATTATCTCACATTCTCTCATGTAACATGTAACCAGTTCTACAGGATCCCCTGGACAGAAAGCATGAAATCCTTTAACATCACAGTGTTACAGGAGGGTTTACAGATGAGACACAGCAGCGATGGAGGCTTGTCTACTTTCACCTACAACACCAATTCAACTGTATAGAGGTAATTACAGAATAAAAATACATTGAACGGCTATTCCTGAAAAAATACAGACTGTAAATATTACCAAAAACAAGCTTTGACTGCATGAAAATTAACTTTAACTTTAAAGGAGGAGGAGGACTTTAAAGGCGGTATCTAGCGGTGAGGTTGCAGATTGCAACGGTGCGAATGGCAAAATGCGAATGGCCCTCTCTAGAGCCAGTTGTAGGTCATTTGGAGCAGAGCCAGTTCGTAGAGTGTGTGTCTACGTAGGAATTGAGTGGTGAAGCAAGAGAGAGAGAGCAGCGTCGACGGCAGCGAGTAGCCGTGAAGAGGACCCGCTCCCTATGTATAATCGGCTCATTGTAAGCTAACGAAAACTCAACGATTCTTATTTTGAGGTGATTATACACTAGAACATACTTATAAATATTATATTCAATTTCTGCCAATATATCCTCCCAATTTTTACACACTGGTCTTTTAAAGTTCAGCTTTTAACAGAAGACATGAGGTAATATGAGACATTGGAAAGCGTTTGATCAGTCTGCCTTTATTCTTTTAGCCTCTGTAATATTAGTTAGTAGTTACTTACTGAGCCTGCTATCCTGCCAACATTACGAATGAATAAAAATATAATTTATAAATACTATTCAAGAGTTTTTGTGCAAATTCCAAAGACAAAAAATAATTCTTTTGACACAATCTCTCAACTTTTCCTCTCATCCTTCTTGTTCTCATTTGTCTCCATATCCAGGTCTTTTCTCTTTCTCCCAGTTCATCTTCCATCTCCTCCCATGGTCTTTATATATCACTCAGTATTGTCCCAACACGTCTCATCTTTCTTTCTCTTCTCTCTTAGTTTTTCTTTCCCATCCAAATCTTCCCACATCTCGCCCTTTCCCCCTTTACTCCTCCGTCCGGCTCCAGCTGACAGGTATCCACTGTGGTTCTTCCTGTGCCTCCTGGATGATGGAGCAGAGCTGCATGCAGGCGTTCTGCAGGTCGTCGTTCACCAGCACGCTGTCAAAAAACTGTTTGTACTTGGCCTCCATCAGCTGGGACACCTCCTCCAGCTCCACAAAGTCCTCCTCCTGCAGGAGGAGAAACGCAAGGACTTCATTTTCTAACTGTCTTTCACTTCTTTCTTGTTCTTTCTGCACTTGGTGCTGTTACATTAAAATATTTGTGTTGTCGTGCTTTTAGAAATCTGAGCTTTAATATTGTCGGAGCTCTTACCGTGAACGCTCTGTTGACGGAGCAGTTGGTGATGATTCCGGCGTTTCTCCGGGTTTGTCTCAGTCTGTCTGGACTGGGAGCTTTGATGAAGATCACGTAGGGCTTCAGTTTCCCCGTCCTCAGTGGCAGGATGCTCTGACAACAACACCAACACATCTGGGATTAGCAATGCTAAAAGTAGTCCCCAACAAATACACTATTTCCTCCTGTTTGTTTGATAAAAACTACAGTGACCAGCTGTTTTAGGAAATTATATATTAGTGAGGTGTTTTTAAAGATTTAGGTCTTCAGTAGGAACCAATGGACTTAGAGCTGAGAGCCACAGACAGGAAGTACTGACAGACCAACTAACACATTATTTTCCTGTGATTTTTTGACAGTGTGTGTAATATAGAATAACAGCAGCTTTATCCTTTAACATGAGTGTTTTTATACCCCTGTGCCGGCAGAAGCCGTGCCCGGAGGCATCCTGTTTTCAGGTAGTCTTTCTGTCCGTCCGGTATGCTATTATCGTGAATATCTCAGGAACGCTGGGAGGGAATGTCTTCAAATTTGGAACAAACGTCCACTTGGACTCAAGAATGAACTGATTAGATTTTGGTGGTCAAAGGTTATTGTGACCTCACAAAACATGTTTTTGGCCAGAACTCATTGTAATGTTAATTATGACAATTTCACAAAAATGTCTAACAGGATGATGATGGATGAATGATCCATGTTATCAACGACAGGCTTCTTAATGAAACTCACATGTGGTTCAACATCGATGATGCACATCCGTCCTCGGTTTAGCACCTCATCAATAGCGTCAGTGCTGGTCCCATACAGGTGGCCCTTATACTCCCCATACTCCACAAACCTGATCAGCACACACATAACACAGGTACAAATACACATCAGATAACAGCACCATCAGAAATGTTACATATTGACCATGTAGCAAAGATACATTTAATCTAAAATGAAATAATCACAGTATCTCCTAATAATAATTTGGATAGACTGTGCATCAAATAGATACATACAGTAAAATACAGTCATCATGTAAATAGTCAAAAAAAAAGAGAAGAGAAGTCTACCTGTGGTTACAGACCATGTACTCAAACAGCTCTTTGGTGACAAAGTGGTACTCTCTTCCTGTCTGCTCCCCTGCTCTGATGGGACGAGTGGTGTCTGGAGGAACAGGGCGACAGCCGATCAAAACTGGTACGTTATTATTTACCTCACATGTTTTTCAGTACATTCCTTCTAACAGCTAGCAGAGGGCGACTCTGGTTGCAAAATAGTGATGCAGAGGGGCGTGACAAAGCAGCGGTATGTGATGAGTTTGGATGAGAACGTGTTTGTGTGACAGTGTAACTAACAGATGAGTCTCTGTGACTCTGTGTTTTGGACGTAGAAATATTGTATTAACACATGTTTTGAATGACCACTCTTTTGCCTTAGAAACTCTAAAAATGTTTCTTTTGTTTTAATATAATTTTTACCTTCTTTTCTTTAATTCCATGTTTTTTTACGTATTACATTATAATACATGTGAACATTGTGAATTATGCACAATATAAAAACACATTAATATTGTTTTTTTTTTCTGTGGCACACAATGTAAAACACTAAAGCTATTTTGTGGAGACACTTTAAATTAATGAACATACGAGGTACGGGTCCCTGGAAGGTTGAAGGGTTCAGTTTGATGAGTCTTTTCCTCAGTTCATTCACTCCAACTCTTGTAGCACCTGGATGGAGAGAAATACATTGTATATACTGTAGATATTGTAGAGAAATGGAGAATTAAAGAGGAACAAACAGTGAGAGAAAACAGTCGGAGCTTTCAACAGAACACAATTATTCATCAAAACGATAATTTAAACATTCCCATCTCACCGATGAGGATGATGAGGCGGTGGTTCTCCTGCGGGGGGTGCTGGTACAAAGCCACCTCCTCATAGGGGGTGGACAGGGCGCTGCTGTTGGGTGAGCAGGAGGTGCAGGACTGTCGTCTCCTCCTGTAGGACGTCCTCCTCCAGAGACGGAAACTCTGCCGGAAACCAGCTGGTGAAACCAAATCATTCATTTACTGTATCTTTGTCACATTAACAATCATTTTTATGCATTTAAGTAGGGTTGCTTATTTTTGTTAAATTTATTATTCCATTCATTCATCAACATTCTAAGCAGTGCAAAAAGTATAATCATGCATTCACTCTTTCTGTTGCTCCTTTGTGATTATTTGTGTATATAAACTAACTAACTAACTAACTATAACTAACTGCGTCTTACCCAGGTAGATTCCATCAGTGATATCAGAGTTGGGCTCATCTGAAAGAAGAAAACATTAAAACTCTTCACTCACTTTACACTTAAGTACACTTGATTTAGCTAAATACTGCTTTTTTACTAAGCACACAAGTGCATTGATAACAGACAATCATTCTGTGAAATGTATAAAATGCCTAAATAAACACCTACCAAAGTGTATGTCCCCCAGCTCTGCGGAGAGGAGAAAAACAGATGATGATGATGATGATATATTTCAGTCTGTAAAAACTGTATCAGTTATTCATCATTGTGTTGGACATTTCTTACCTGTTAGGGTACGTTTGTCATCAACATGTGTTCGATCGTCCTCTGGAAGAGATGAAAAAAGGTACTTTTTTTAAGATGAAGCTTGTTTTCACAGTCACACAGTGACCCTAACCCTGTGTATTGACCACAAACTTTACAGGACAGGAGTAATGTGAAGAGTTAACGCTCCTCTACTATGAGAGGATGTGACAACATGATGTTTTCACCTGTTTCTCAGTTCAGGTTGAATCACTTCACTTGAGCTGCTCCTTTATTGTTGCCAACTGAGACAGTACTGCAGTATTAGTTTGAGTACAACTCTGGTACCGTGTGTACTCTATATCTACTGCTTGTCTTGTAATTATGATTTTAATTGCTTGTATCGTATCGTATCATATCGTTTCGTATCGTATCGTATCGTATCGTATCGTATCATATCGTATCATATCGTATCTGGTTTTGAAACAAAATATGAAGGGAATATACAGCATATGAAACAGCAGCAAATAATAATAATTAGGACTGTCAATTAATTATAATATTTAATCCTGATTAATTGCAAAAAAAATCACACATTATTTATTTGGCTGAATTTTATCAATATTACCAATAGCACCTTTAACACTTGCACACTACATTCACAGCACAGGACAGTAGTTTAAAGTCACATCATCAGTATCATCACACACCTATTGAAGTCACACAAATACAAAACTATTAGATCAAATGTGTAAAAAAAAAAAACACCTGACACATCAGATACTGTAATAAAAAAAAGTGAACTATGAGCTGTCTCACCCACCGTTATCAGCCAGAGTCACTGAGGACAGACAGAAAAGAAACGTTGGTAAAGATCACATTCACAACATGTATAGAGCCTGTATGGAGATTAACACCTGTCTTTAATCTTAAATTTAATATAATTATATTATTATATAGTGCAGGACAACTATGCGTCTGTCTGTCCAGGGATCACAGAGGAAAATTAACTTTTTGACTAACTCTGCAGCATTTACAGCGATGTTTATTAATATGCAGTGTTATATAAACCAGCCCTAACTGTAGATGCACATCAAAATACATTAAAGTTAGTGATGACAATGACGAGTGCTTACAGGGTCTGATGCAGGTATGAACTTGTAATGGCTGACACCACCACTGTTCCCTCTGTTTACTGCAGAGAGAGAGAGAGAGAGAGAGTAAGAGTAAGATGTTAAATGTAAGAAAGATGCAGCTACACGTTGTTTTCTTTTATGAAAAACAAGTTGTTTGTAGCTGCATCTTTCTAAGGGTTAGGGGGTTAGGGTTAGGGTTAGAGGCTTAGGGTTGGGGTTAGGGTTAGGGTTAGGGGGTTAGGGTTAGGGTTAGGGTTAGGGTTAGGGGGTTAGGGTTAGGGTTAGGGGCTTAGGGTTAGGGTTAGGGTTAGGGTTAGGGTTAGGGTTAGGGGGGTAGGGTTAGGGTTAGGGTTAGGGTTAAGGTTAGGGTTAGGGTTAGGGTTAGGGGGTTAGGGTTAGGGTTAGGGTTAGGGTTAGGGTTAGGGTTAGGG
>CAKALG010015050.1:7535-18845 GCA_916700815.1 Helicolenus hilgendorfi | reverse complement strand
TGACGTTCCCGTTCCCTTACCAGGCCGTAACAGTGCGAATAGATGTGCATTGAATTCCACTGATAGGGGGACAACGCCGCCTGTGCTAAAGCGCATGTGCAACTTCCTAAAATGCGCACACGCTTTATAATAAAAGTCACTTCCCGGGCTCCAGAGATACTGTTTATTATAACAAATGTTTTGGGGGTCGCGTGTAGACAAGACATAGATTTGTCAAGACTGTGAATTAATTGTGTGATAATATGGGTAATAATGGCAGGTATGGTGATTACACCAGTTATATTGTATTGTATTATGGTTGCTTTGTGCTAAGGGGCAACACACATTTTCCTTATTACACCTTTTAAAGTGACTCCACCTTGCTAATATAAGTACTGCCTGTGCAGAAGCATCATTAACCATCATTAGCTGAGCTGATTAGCTTTTCATGAAACTGAGCACTGCTCCTCTGCTTCAGCAGCCCATCGCTCTGCCCACTCACAAGGTGGATTAACTGGCAAGTGTGTAACTAGCAGGCGGTCCTGGTGTCTCCATCTAGTTTGTGTTTGAATCAGTGGCCCCTCCAGGGGATGGGAGCTTTGCCTGGCACTGGACACACCAGACTGAAGAGCACAGCAGGAGGCAAAACACTGATTTTTAATTGATACATTAAACAGTCAAACAGATTGCACAACCTCGGGCCATGAACAAAACAGCATGCACAACTCCAAGCCCCAGGCAAGCAGAGAAGCACTATCTCGCTCTCTCTCTGTCATCTCCCTGTCCTTATTCTTAGACTTTTTTTCCTCTATTCCGCAGGGATGCACTTTTGTTTTGTGTTGTCTGGTTCAGCTGAAATACGGTGCACACAGACCTGCACAGTTTGTGGGGGAGCTGCTGCTTCTCTCAGGCACAGCTGCAGCACAGGAGTCACATCTAAAGTCCCCGCTTTATGGGAACTGACTGTTTCTTTTATTTGGCTTCCTGATCTCAGCCAGAAAAAAAGTTTCAAATTGCATCATGTTCCTCCTGTGTGTGTGTGTGTGTGTGTGTGTGTGTGTGTGTGTGTGTGTGTGATCAATATGATCTGCAGCTCCCACTCAAACTAATGTGCTTTAAATAGGAGAGTGCTTGTTGTTCAGCAGGACTAATTAAAATGATTTATGCTAGCCTAGCATGACATCACTGGAAACCCAAAGTACAGCCCACAAGATAAAAAGCCAAATGAATTAATCTATTTGCCAGACCCAGACACTCGGTGTTGAAGCCAGCCTATCAATAATATCAAAACACAAGTTTACACCTACAGCATTTGAGGCTTTATTCTGTGATTAATGTAGGCGATGTCAAATTGGCTCTCAGCTGAGCTAAGGTCTATTTGGATTCAGGGGCATTTACTCCCTGCAGTTATTTGTTTGTTTAGGTGAGAGTCTGTCTGCCTTTTAAACTTCCGTTTGGCACAAAATATACACAGCCGGAAGCCTTAAAAGCTGTTTCTAAGGAAAAATGTGTGTTTGCACAAGGTGAAGAATAAGGACACCATCTCACAGCCTTCACAAGTAGATAGACTTTTGTTTTCATCAGTGTGCTCAAACTCCAGCCTATAGCCCATTGTGCATTTCTGCAAGCGTGATACAAGGCTGATATGAAACGTATTTATGAAACGTATTTTTGGTCCAGAAACGTTGACATTCAACGTATCCCGTGGTTTGCAGAAACGTACAATGGCAACATTTTTTGTGGCAACTGGGTTGCAAACTCAGTTACTTGCTACCATAGTCCAGATAGAGAAGATTGAAGTACATTTACTAATGTAATCAAGCACAATTTTGAGGTATTGTATACTTTAGTTAATAGTTACTGATTATCCAGAGTAAATAAGTAAGAGAACAAGGTGTGGGGAAATACACCTTAAACAAGACACAAAAGTAGGATTTTGTGTTTCCCCTGTGGAAATTGCACCCTTTGGTAGAATGGCATTCGAGAGTTGTATTTCTTTTAAGGTTTGATATTAGCTGTTACATCATTGGCATTCATTAGCTACGACTGCATGCCGCCACTGAGGTTTCATTTTAACGAGCAAAAACAAAGGTCATCACCAGCTAAAACTTAGAAGTGTACTAATGCTACCTGAATGTTTCCTACGCTAATGAAGAAGTGAGGAGAGACAAAAGGTCTGATTAGATTTGTCGGCGTTCAGTAGTTCAGTTCAGTAATCCATCTCTATCACGCTCAGCTGAAGTTACAGACACTCTGAAACCAAACTAATTAGCTGTGTCATTATTATTGCAGTCTGTGTGTAATTGGGCAGTGTAACCCTGTAAATAATCCCAATGAAATGTTAGTCAAGAGTAAAGGAAACAAAGTGTGGATGTGCTCACACCCTGAGATGATGATCAGCCTTTAAAGGCTCTTCATCCTGGTTTCAAAAGACATCAAAGCAGATAGTTAAACTGGATCCGAGCAGGATAGCCGCAGTGAGTAACACTTTAAATTGGTGAGCTATTATAGTATCAACATCGCCAAAGCTGCTCCAAATCCCTAATGGGTTAAAACTAAAGAAATGTGTTTTTCAACTCCTGCTTGAGACAAAATAAATGAAAGTAGACACTGTGTCTTTAAAAGGTGTCTTTGGTTGATGTATTGTTGCCACATAGGCCATTTTAACAGAGTAGGTCTCCATTTGTTATCCCTTTCATGTATAGTCAGAATTATGACAAAACAACCGGATGGATTTTTTTATTGTAGCCATGTTTCCACAAACATTCCTGACAGCTACAAAGTCCTCCTGTGACCCCACTTTGGACAATCAGACCACATGTCCCTGCTTCTCCTGCCTACTTAACTCCCAGTTGATTAACAGACGAAGTAACAGCAGCTCTACAGGAATGAGATGCCGCCACCCAGGAGAACCACGTCGATCTTGAAGACTATACGTCAACGGTGACATCGTATATCAACAAATGTGTTGATGACGCGGTGATCACAAAGACAATAGACCTCCAGAGGACCGGCCACTGTCAGTATCCACAGTGGATGCGATGTTATCAGGCCCAGCAGATTTACTAAGAACATGTGCCAACCAGCTAGCTGATGTCATCACTGACATTTTCAACATATCGCTCACAAAGGAGAGTGCCCATCAGTTTGCAATTGGCATGTGGAAAGAGCAAAACAATATTATAAAACACTATCTAGAGTCTTTGGTATTTCTATTTGTATGGTATGAATAAAGACTATAAGCAAAATGCAATGTGTTTATTCTCTATACTCATATACACAGTGTCAGACACAATTACTTTAACTGAAGAATACATGAACAGAGTTACTCTATTGTACTATAAACTAATTACACTATATTGAAATTCCTCTAACTCTATCTCTGAAATTGGCTCTGTTGTTGTGCACACCAAAGAGCAAACTCTGAATCGTATTTATAGCGTCCAAGCTCTGATTTGTAAGCGATGTAATTGGTTACAGGTGTTTTCACATGTGCATCCTGGGTGCAGGTGATTTGATAAATTTACAAAAGGATTGCGCGGCTATTGCGGCTGTTAAACCTGTGCAAATAAGACAAAAATAAACTGTATAATTCTCAAAGCAGCAGCAAAGGGTGAAATGCACCCCAAGCTGCGCTGCCAAGCAGGTGGCATCAAATAGCAGTACTCCTGTGCTATTTGATGTATTTGAATTAGGTAATATGCAGACACATGGTGCAAAATTGGTCCCTTTCTATGTAAATAATCCTCATTGCAAGTTACAGTGAAATTATAAATTAAGTTACACTGCTGTGTCTCGTGCATAGATGTGCACATCGACTCTCTTAATGGGGAGACGCACTTATCATTTCTGCTGCGGTGGGATCGCTGCAGGTATTTCACCAACTCAAAAAATGTCTCAAATGTCTCAAAACACCTCATAAATTAGCATTTTCCTCATTAATGATGTATTATTTCACCTGGGTCCTCTGCGGTGCGGAGGCGTATATGGGCACAATGAAAGGACAGAAGTTAAATGAGCCAGAATCCGACCCGATCCCGGTCTATATGGCAACCGACGCACTGGCCTCAAACACATTTATACTTTGCCACGTGGCTAATTGCCCTCGGCTGCAAAACTTTATGGGCATTTTTGCAATATAACATCATTAGCGCAATGTCTTTGGTGAATCGAACTTTGAGACGGGGAAGATAAAGCAGCGGTTGCAAATTATGTAGTTCGTGGTGCTATCAGTGGCCACAATCTGTTCTTTGCAAAGTTGCCCCTGAGTGTAGTATTTCAGTGTCAGTGTTTAGCAACACAGGCTTTTAGTTTTGAATGATGTGTCTACAGTAGATAACCGTGTGTAGTTATTTTGCAAAAAGTTTGTTTTGCAATTTAAAAGTTTGTCTGATTCATGGTTTAGCATACCTGGTCAATAGATAGGCTACATGAGTCAGTGGTTTCAATAAAAGTACCAGTTTTTGAGTCTTAACAATTGCAAACGGCAATACGTCATCCAGAGTAGGCTGGCATGACCACGTAAAGTATAAAGAGAAGAAGTTCAAATGTGTCTCCAAACGTCTACTTTAAACAAACCGGTGACAGTAATAACGCTATGCCGAAGAGTTGCTATGTAGTTGATTGCACCAACAATAAATCCAAAAATGCTGATCTCCGAGAGGGGCTTTATGTCTCCAAGCTATAGACCAGACCAGCATGGCGTCATCGCGTAGGCTGCGCTGCCCTTTGAGGGGAAAGAAACTGGCTGTCACAGGAGAGAAAAGGATGAAAAGCTGTTGTGTGGCGGGTTAACCGAGACTTTCACACTGAGATTCACACATTGAGATACGTGAATATTCACTGTCAGGGTGCTAAATGGCTAGACGGTGCTGATGGCTAGCTATTAACGTTACAGCAGCATCAGATTGTCGTCTCCAGCTAAATATCAACCTATAGATCCTATAACTGTTGGTTATTAACATGTTGGTAATTTACAGACAACACTTAGCCTAACGGAATTCAATCACATTTGTAGAGATGTCTGGATAAGCAATATCCGGCCACTGTGTTTGACGGAGGAAGACTAAATGGACGATCAACCGTCGTGAACGCTCAGGTTCAGGCAAGGTTGCAAAAAATTATCAGACATGAGTATAAAACAAACGTTTGTATAACAAGAAATGCATGCATACAAACGTGTCAAAATTTCAATCCAAACATACGTCAAATTGCATTGACGTCTATTGGATCTTTGGTTTTCATTCCCCCAAAAGGGGGCGTGGCCTGCAAAGTACCCGTATGTGCCGGTCTGATATAAACATTGAAGAGGGCTACATTTCATCGTGCAATGACAATAAAGCTGAACCTTGAACCTTATATATTCATAAGTGGTACTATTTACAGTACATATTTGTGGAATTTACAGAAAGCTTGTTAAACCCACACATCTCCAACTGATGAAGTTCAGTTACTTCAGTCTTGATACATATTCATGCTCAGTCCTTAATGTGAGTTTGATGCAGATGTGAGTACCTATTCTTAGACTCAGTCTGGTGACATGCTACATAAGGCAAAGCAACACTCACACACATCTTATATAAGTAGTAGTCAAATGAGTCTGGTTGTTAGAGAGTTTTCACACTTTAGTCAACTATGTGAAAATTAGACAGGGTAAAATCTCATTAACTGCCTTTGTGGTGTTGACATTTCATTTGCATCCAGCCAACGAAAGCACATCTCTTCATTTCACACTTTACTTTCCCAATTTCCTCCTCACTTATGCCAGCACAAAGGGAAACAATGTATGACAGTAATTTCCGCAGCGTTTTTATTAATGCACAGATGTCAACTACAACAGCGCACAGTACATTATGTGTCCGCGTTTCCTGTGGGTGTGTTAGTGAAGCTGTCAGCCTGCTGCTAATGACCTCTAAACCACCTCATGGGTGAACCTTCTGTTCTCCGTGCGGTCTCACACTCTGAGTGCGGTATGATTCCCACAGGAGCAGGATGAGGGCATCCGTTTTGTTTCAAGACTGTTCAGACTGTTAAAGACACACAGTGTATCTGTGTCCTCAGTGAGGAGCTGACAGAGGCACCTTAGTTCTGCCAGGAAAGAGATTAAAAGCAAAGGCTGCTGGAGCTCTTGCTTACAAGAGGGTGAGTATGAGGCTGCAAAGAAAAGGACCCATACGTAGACGAGAACAACCATCCATCAATCCATTATCTGTAACAGCTTATACATTACAGGGTTGCGGAAGTGCTGGAGCCGATCCCAGCCGACATTGGCCGGAAGCCGGGTACACCCTGGACAGGTCTCCAGACTATCACAGGGCTGACACATAGAGACAGACTAGACAAGAACAGGTCAGTGGTTTATTGGTGAAATGATGAGTTCACAATGTCCACTTAGCTAACAAACGCTTCGCTCACATTTTAAAGTTAATCTTAAAAATAGATTTTGACGTTGTTCAGCACTTGTTGGAAAGACACTGCATGAATGAGATGAATTATTACACCTGGGACAATGCCTGGTGAAGGAGAGCGGAAACAGAAAACAAGGACTGATGTTGCAGACGAAGAACAGCCAGTGCTATAGGTATAGTTGTAGTTCATTGCTGGTGGCTCGTGAGCAAAAAGAAGCTATGGATGGATCAATGCAGATGTGACACAGTGAAAAGCTTTTTACAGTTTTGGTAAATGTTAAATGTACATAATGTTAAGATGATGAGCTACACCTCCTTCCTGTGAATGGAACATTAGACATTCTAGTCAGTTTTACCACTTTTATAGTAGAGAGTCAGTTGCTGTGACCGCCTAATACTGAAGCAGATGGGTTTATATTGGAGTTAGTTGAAAGCCTGGTGCTTCTCATACAGACGCTAAAGGGTGGCTTGTGTGGCGGTATCACACGCTGACGTCCGCGACAAACCCTGGGTGTTTGACGGCCTGGAAATTTGAACTGATTCAGTTCAAATTAAATGAACTCAGTAGGCCAGTGGAAAGTAGAAAGAACGCATTTTGTTTTTTTTGTTTTTTTATTTTTTTGTTATGTTAGTTGTGAGTTTTTTGAATTAATCAATTAATTAATTTGGTTTTATTTCAGCCCAAAGGCCTGTATAAGATGAATCCAAATTAAAACCATTTGATGTTCAATAAACATTAGATAGATTACATGCAGGCGGACGCACACACACATTGCTTGATTTTTACTTTGATCATATTAGAGACTACATTTACCAGCAGATTTCTTGTATTGGGCAAAAGTACGTGAATGGATTGCCGTGTTTCTCATAACTCTAACAGTTTGATTTAATTAATCATTCCTTTTATAAATAATTGTAAATAATCTTTCTTTATTATTCCGATCATTATTCTAATCGTGGTTGAAATCATTTCAGATAGCCTGAACTCCACATGTGTGTGTTGCTGTGGACTGGGACGCCACCGGCTAAAAGTAGCGCCTCTGACACTCCCAGAGAAACCCAGGGAGTGCAGCCAGGCCGGTAGTAGTAACAGCAGCAGCCGCAGAGTGTGTTCTCAATCTTACTGGCTGGATATCAGCTGCTGCCATCTGTGCCAGCCACATCTCACATTCAGCTCCTCTTTCTGAGCCCAGAAATCGAGCAGGCAGATTCTCCTAAAGCCTTGGCATTACACAGGGAGTGGAACAAATGGGATTTCTCTCGTCTTTGATCTTTATTTTCAGTCTGATGCCATCTGCATGCAAAGGCTCTAGCATGGCCCACTACCGCAGACAAGGGAGCCACATTAATATTGAAATGATAGCAATTATCCAAAGAGGCCGCGTGCATACGTGTTGTCACATGCCCCATTGTGAAGGCTGCAACTGCTATTCACATTCTATTACAGATATGGAAGTCACTAAATGGGGCTTCTTTGCATATTGTGTCGGGAGGATCTGACTATCTGGATAAACTGTATATATAGCACAGTATTTATAGCAAAAAACCCACCCCACAACAAAAAAGTGTCAAAGTGATACGACCAAAAGCAATAACAACGTTACGCTAAATCTTAACATTCAGGAAGGTTTAAGCATAATCACACATAATTACAGCCCATTACAGTCAGCAGCACAGTGTGTAAATGATGAAAGAGGTCTAATCCTCAGGAAAGGTGGATGCTGTGCTTCTCCCTGTAGCCGAGGAGCAGATGGAATCCTGTTTTCAACTTCCCTCACCATTCTCTGAAAATTGAATATCAAAGCAACTTTTATCCATAGAAAATGAATGCCCCTCCACCCCACTGTTTTTATACCAGTGGAACTCTTTTTGTAGGACTAGTCCTGCGTTGAAGGGAATGTGCTTATTTGCTTTCTTTCTAAGAGTGAAATGGATATCAATATGATGTGTGTTAAGTGGAGCTGGAGTCAGGACCCGGTTCTAGAAAGTGAAGCCAATGCAGAAGTGCCTTAAACTTGCATTCTGTCTAATGGCCAGCAGGGGGCGACTCCTCTGGGTGCAAAAATAAGTCTGATTGTATAGAAATCTATGAGAAACTGACCCTACTTCTCACTTGTTTTGTTACCTCAGTAAACATTGTAAACATGAGTTTATGGTCTCAATCTCTAGTTTCTGTCACAGTTCTACATTACCAGTCACCTACTCATTTCTGCATGCCCACTCACCCAGCTTCCATTCAGTAGTTTACTCCGACACAGTTAGAGCGTGCTTGGCGCCACTGTTTACAGAACGTTATCGTCCAACTTCATAGTAGGGCTGTCAAAGTTAACGTGATAATAACGTCTTAACGCATATTGGTTTTAACGCCACTAATTTGTTTAACGCATTAACGCAACTTGTGTTTTTTTTAGGTTGTAGCGGGCTCAGTTTTAAAGCTAGGGTGAAGATGTTGGCATCTTATGAAACTAGAAATTCCATGTTCTACCAGCTCCCTATAGTATGTACCGGTAGATATGAGGGGCTCATTCTAAACGAAAACACAACAATTCTTAGTGTCATGTGATTTAAAAAAATCTGCACCCACTGGACCTTTAAGGGATATACCCCCTCAAATCCCCTCCGTAATCTAAAAACAAAGGCACTTTTAAGGTACAAATTAAGTGAGGGCTGTCATGTTATTTGAAACATTTTATGGCGTGTTTACCCCTTAAACATCAATCAAATATGTCTCCCCTTAAAATCCAAATAAATACCTTAAATGGATTGTTATTAATGCAATTTAATTTAGGACTTTAGTTCCATAGTGCTACTTTGATCACAAACATGACATTGTTATTAATCTTCTAAGAGAGAAAGCAAAATGTTCCTTTAGTTCGACCTCTCCTCTGTGCCTTGGCAGTCAGACGTGGGAATAAGATAAGTGTGTGCCACAGTGTGTCTTGGGGGATAGGCTTTTTATTCCTCGGTGTTTGGCTGGCTATGTCTTTGTGTACTCCCGTTTGTGTAAATGAACACCTTCTTCTCCCATAATGACTTCTTAACCACCGCTGTCTCGTAGCCGTTCGGACGCCCTAATTGGCCCAAATCATCTATTCTCTGCTAGCTTTCATTCTCTGGGCGCTGTTAGGGAGACTCCCCGCCGTTCGGGAGCTCGCTGCCTCCTGCCATGCAAATGAAGCCGAGCAGAAGAGAAAACACTGGCAGAATAAACTCTCCCAACAGCCCACCCTCAGCTCCCACCATCGCACACCTCATTAACCCACAGAGGGCACAGGAAATGAAACCTCTGACAGGACGTTAGGGAGCAACTAATGACCCAATCAGCAAGGTTGCCACCGGCCAAATTAGCATTAAGCAAACGCTACGGGCGTGTGTGTGTGTGTGTGTGTGTGGGTAAGAGGTTGAGTGCGAGAAGCTTTTTCAGAGTGGCTGATGGGAGCCCTCAAGGAAAGTTATCCATTCACTGACGCCCAAACAGACTATGTCTCCACACTACAGAGAGGGAAATAAAAGTAGTACAAGGTCTAAAGCTAAATATTCCATCAGAAGTTTCATATACACACACGTCATTCATCTGCAGAACATGTCGATGTAGTTATTCAAGTGTCAATCCGCCATTCTACTGTATATCTGCATGCTAAATAGAGCCTTATAGATGACTGTTTGATGGTGGATAATCCATGCGAATGGTAATAAGATCCTACTGAACCCCAGGCTGCCCACTCCTCTGCACTGTGTGGGCCTCCTGGTGCACAACCTCCTCCGTGAATACACACACACACACACACACAAATGGTTAGAAGACATAGTTTTCAAAAGTCTTCAAAATGCAAATAAGTGTGTGTTTTCATCAGATGCTGCTGTGTGAATAATAAGATAACATGATTAGACTAAGACTGTTACATCATAACATTTCCCTGCTGCTTCCCACCTAATATGACATTTACTATGAATGTTATTTCAAAAAATGAATTTGTCTCCTGTGTCGACACTCAAACACACAGACAAACTCGTGTGGTGTTTTTGTCTCTTGCCCTTTTATTTTTTATTCTTTGGTGTTTCTGGTGCAGCGGAGGTATGGAAAAGTGGGCATCGGTATAAGATGATGATGTTGCTTTTACACTGCCAGAAATAAAACAAGAAGTGAGGCAGGTCTTGCAAAGATGCTGCTTTATGACATCATTTCACCATCTCACGTGGGCAGTGTGGCTGCTCTAACCTGTTAACACGGACGGCGAAATAAAAAACAACAGGTTCCGCGGCCGCCATGCGCTCCTGACGTTCCCTGTGTGGACACACCGTTACATACACCCAGGCCTGAAATACATGCTCACGCTGGACCCATAGACAAGAAGTCAGAGAAATGTCAGAGTGATGGGGCTGCTCAAGAGTACCTCATCAGTGCCCAGGAGGAGAACAGGCACCTCTCCAGCGACCAGTTCACACTCTGTTCTTGGTCCGTGGTGGACTTGAACCGGCCACCCTCCGGTTCCAAAGCCAAGTAGTGGAGCGGATAACATCCATTTTTCAGTGAAGTTGTGCAAATAGTGATACAAGCACCAAATTTGGCATGATGATTGCCGAGGGGTCACTAAGCAAATATAAACGATCGGCCACTTGAAAATCCAATGTGGCGGCCATGTTTCAACATGGCCGCCAAATTCATATGCTGATAATGGTTTCTCTCATAGAAATTCGTCTACTTGATCAAATTGAGTGATCTTGGTGTCAAATTATATGTTTTCTGGCATGCTGGCCCTACTCTAAATACTCATTCACACACCGATGGCTCAGCCTTCTGGGGCAATTTGGGGCTCAGTATCTTGCTTAAGGAGCTGGAGATCGAACCGCCGACCTTCCGATTGGAGGACGATCCTTGTGCCACGATCAGTCGCTGAGAGGTCGTGCAATCAGGCACCATTTA